>JAUMHR010000079.1:1001571-1044063 GCA_032361145.1 Enteromius fasciolatus
AGAATAAATGAGGACGTGAAGTCAAGTGTTCCCGTAGTTTGTTTCATAATTTCCACACAGATCACACCGCTACACGAGCGCCTTTTTACAGTTGCTTAATAAAAGCGGGCTTTTCACACAAAAAAGTGCATGTGTCATTAGAATGAGGGAAAAAATATATCGGGCTTGGACATAAATATAATGCCTGTCGGGCTCGGGTCGGGTTCGGTTACTGCTCTGTCGGACTTAGGCACCGGTCCCCAGGGGCCCCACTGCTCCGGGTGTGTGTTCACAGTGTGTGTGTGTGTGCACTTGGATGGGATTAAATGCAGAGAATAAATTCCAACTATGTGTCACCATTTGAGTGCAGATCGGGCCGCATTTTTCTGTCTGAACCCAGCCTGCATCCAACAGAGCAGTAACCGAACCCGACCCCAGCTCGACAGGCATTAAGATATTTATGTCCGAGCCTGATCCCAGCCCGACACACCTAAAATCTATTTTTTTTCTCATACTAATGACACATGCACTTTTTTTGTGTGGAAAACCTGCTTTTATTAAGCAACTCTAGGAAGGCGTTCGGAAATGTCAACAGATGAGATCATTAGTGCAAACGGGGCAAAAAGCGCCCATTCACACTGATGTGACTGAGCCCGACCCGAACCCGAGCATCCCTTCTAAATATCTTTCCGAACCCGGCCCAGCCCGTTGCTATCTGATGTAACCTTCATAAACAGGTTTGTCTACAGACAGACTCCATCCTCCCGTCTTGTTTTATACACAGGAGCAGACCAGGGTGTATTTAATTATTCCTGTAAATCCCTGAGATTTTGCAACTGTGCATTACAGTTGCAAAATCTCACATCGATTTCTAATCTCTGAGAACTTTCATCATCACATTTTGTTATCACAACAGGACCTCTTTTCTAGTCCCTTTTTCTTTCTGTCTTTCTTTTACCATAAATGTACATTTTAGAGCGCCAAGGACTACTTTTCTGTTTTTCTGTAAGGAACTTAACGCATTCCTTACAATATAATTTTTTTCCTGATTTTGTATAATATGAACAGTATTAACTACAGACGGAATTGTTGACAGCAGTTCCCCTCACGTCCTCACCGCCCCAGCAGGCGGCGGAAATGCGGCATAAACCCCAGAAAGAGGCGAAGAAGAAGAAGAAGCAGCAAGATGGCGATCTGCAGCGAACGCCTGCAGGATCTGATAGGAGCTTTCCGCGAGACGTTAAAAGCACAAGGTTTCGAAATTTACCCTTTTAAGGTATTATATCCGACTCCACTAACAAAAATAAAGACGGGACATTGTCAACAACGACAGGACGCAACGGCTTTTTCTTACAGTTTATCACGTTAGAACTGTCTTTTTGAAAAATTCTTTATTTTATGAGTCGTCAAGATCTCCTGAGTCCTGACAGAAAAGTGCGAAAGAGTTTAGAGCTCGTAAATCTGTGTGCTTGTGTGTCAAGGCGAGGGTTAACTGAACGCAGTGTTGGTGTTGTAGGTTGGCTGGTACAATGCAGTGGTGTCTCCGGCTCATCAGCTCTCATTCCCGGCATGCACCCTGGCTCTGCTGCTCCTGAGCACCCCGTCCATGTTTGAGCGCTCGTTCCTCCCCTTCTTACAGAGCCAGCGCTGGGGGGCTGTCAGGGACCCCGTGGATCAGTGCACGGCTCACACAGTCTCTTCCTCTGTCTCTCTGGTGTGCTACTAAACAGATTTCAGCCGTGGCTAGAAGGAATGCTGAAAAGCTGGAAGCCAAAAATAAACGTTTGATTGTGGTTTATTAAGGTCTACACCTATCCCAAGCCTAAACCGGATATAAAAACCGTAATTATTGTACAGTATGAGAAAAAACAATGCTGCATTGATGTGTGTGTGTGTCCAGTAGTTTTAGCTGTATCCCTTCTAGCCTTAACTGCAGTTTTCTACTTTCCTGTCAGAACACATCTCTTTCTTTTTTGTGTTCAGTGTTTTCCAAATCAGTCTGTGGATATCAGTTATGATTATGAGATGCTGCCCAGCAGAAGACCCAAGTTTCTTGCCCAGACTGCAGCCCACGTCTCAGGAGCAGCATACTACTACCAGAAGTCCGATATCCACAGTCCGCCATGGGGAGATCAGGTCAGAGCTGACCGACACACACTGTCATCTGAGTGTGTTATAACTCCAATTACAAATATTAAACTGGGATTAATCAGAGGATGTAATGATTACACAGGAGACACACTGCAGCTTCTGCTAATGTCTATTCAGTGCTTGTCTGTAACAATATCGTTGGTGAATTGTGACTTTTATCAGCAAATATTGTTAGTGACATGTGAATAAAAAAAAAAACATTGTTATATGCATACATTTATGTCATAAACCGACACGTCTTGTGAGCGATATAACTAATATAAAGAAGAATTGTTTATCAGGTGGCAGATATGATCTAAAATGTATGGAGAATTCTCTGGACGTTTGAGAACATGTAGGAAGCTTTAGTGTAACCCAGCACAATGTTGTACCATAGTATAGCGACCTTAAAGTGCCCCTTTTATGCCATTTTAAAGGTGGCTAATATTGTTTTATTAGTGACGCACTGCATGAACCATCATGTTTGAAAAAGCATAATACATTGAGATATTGTTCTATTTCTAATGTAAAAATGTAAAGATATTGTTCGGTGTTAGTATGTCTGTTTATTAAATCTCTTTCTCCTTTCTCTAAAGAAGATGTTTGGGGTCTGCATACACCCCAGGCTGGGGGGCTGGTTTGCCATACGAGCCCTGCTGGTCTTTAAGGACGTGCAGCTGGGAGAAGAAGTGGAGCAGGAAGCTCCTGCAGACTGTGTGTGTTCTCAGGAGGACAGGATCGAGCTGCTGGAGCGCTTTAACTTCCGCTGGCGAGACTGGAGCTACAGAGACATCATTTCCTCAGAGGAGCGCTACTCTCCTGAACAGAGGGAGTATTTCCTGACTCCTCCGGGACAGAGGGGGGCGCTGCTGAGACAGTGGGGATATCTGACTGATGCTGACGCTGAGAAGCAGAGCGAAACAAAGAAAGATGTAGCCTGTTGACTCATTTTGATTTACATAAAGTGTATGAAGAAACTGAACATGATGTTTCTCTCCCTTCTCGGCAGAGTCCTGCATCTAAGCTTAGGCCCTATGGGCCCCGACTTTTTATGCCATGTAAAGTCATGCTGTGTTGCAGACATTCAATTAAATGTTTTTATAATTATAAATATTGAATTACATATGCATATGTTGTAATTAATATTTTGCCACATGGAATCTTTTTAAAATACTGTTTAGTGTGTTCAAAAATGTCCTTTTTTTCTTTTGTGGAAACACCTATTCAGATGTTTACCAGTTTATTATATATAGCATACACATGAAAACCTTCCCATGAACAACTCTCATCGCTGTTTGTGATGATGGAAGAAGCCAGACACACACGTGATATCTCTTTCTGTCGTGCTTATAGTGGAGTTATTATCTGTAATTAAACAAATATGATTAAAAGTCATGTTGATATGATTATAATCAAGCAAATAAGCAAGACTTTCTCCAGTTTTTTAGACTGCAGCACACAGGGCCTGGGTTATACACTTTCAGACAGGGTTCAGAGCAAAACCGAAAAAAGCTCATTTAAAGATTCGTGTCAAAGTACATAGACGTTGAGAGTATGGAGAGACTTCAAATGTAGGTAGGTGGAAATTGTATGAAAAAGGGGTATTATTGATAGGGTGACCATACGAGCCATTTTCCCCGGACGCGTCCTGGCCAGGATTTCTATATTGTTTTGATTTGCACATCAAGAGTGTTTTGAAAACATAAGGAAGTGATGTCATACCGATCGGTCTTCACACACGAACCAAGCCAAAACCTATATCCTTATAGAAATCCTGGCCAGGACGCGTCCGGGGAAAATGGCACGTATAGTCACCCTAATTATTGATGTATGTTGGACTAGAAGAACGTTTGTGTAGATCATGATGGAGGCAAATTTCCTGACATCTATTGGAAACAAATAAAAACGGGCTCTCGGGGCCTGAGTTATACTTTTTCAGTCTTCAGGTTACAGAAAAAAACTCACGCTCTGGATTGATTTGTCTAAGAAATGCAAACACGTACATTCATCTTTGTTATGTATTGTAGAACAATTTGTGCTGATTACAAGAAAAATGCATGATGGTCAGTAATATGTTATAAAAAGCTGATAAAAGCACAAACATTAGAGCATGTCCAAACATCTCAAGTGCCCCAAAATCACCCCAGAGGGTTAAATAAAAACACAGTTAACTGCTTCATTACATTTACTGATGTAGAGAATAATTCCCTGTGGAGCTGTCTGCGTTGCCAGTTTGTTTTTTATGCACAAAGTTAAAAAAAAAAACCTTTATATAAAATAGAAATTCTAACGTCGCATGACCTTGAGACACGTCACATCACTGTTTCTGGGTCCAAGTCCAGCTCTATCAGATCTCAAAACAAACAAATAGTGCTGATCTGTGCTCGCGCTGCAGTATTGAAGAACACGTGATCTCCACGGTCAAATCTCTGTTAGCAGTGTATGCTAGGTTCTATGTATTGCTATGCATTTGTAATTTATGTCAAAATCGTGTGTATAAGCCTAATGCTTAACTAGAGTAAATCCCATAGTTCTTAGTGTGGATGCTTTCAGGGGTGTTGAAATTCAGTATCCAGTGAGCACAAAGCTATTTTTCTTTTTACTTCGATGTTTCTTTGTTTACAGGTTTTTCAGTGTACAGCGGTTAAAAAGCAGTAGAATTAGAACTTAAGAATTGTAAAAAAAAAAAAAAAAGTATTTGTAGTATATATACACATTGTGAATATTTTGTATTATATGTAATAATAATCTTCAAAAGTCCAGTATATTTAGTGGTGTTGTTGTAATATTTATACTAATACTGCAATCAGTAAAATATGACGCTGTTGGCTTGACTTCTGGGCAATGCTAAAATTGTGCTACAACAATGCTATATGTTAAATGCTATAACATCAAACGTGAAGATACAGTCAGTGACACCTGTGTTCAACCACGCTGAATGTTAGTAGCCCCGCAGTCATCAATCAAAGAGGGATAGTGTGTCTTCACCCATACTAAAGGTCAGGAGACTAACCTAATCACTCAGTGTTGATCTGGAATGCACAAACATAATGGCAATGTCATTTTAGAGATAAAGCACTAAAAACAACATTCATTGATCAATGTGTTGTACATAATATACACAACAGTATGGAGGAAAACAATCAAATTGCATAAAACGTAACTTGGCATCAGTTAGGTGTTCCGTGCAATGACAAGAAAAAGAGGATCAGTTCACTCTTAACTATTCTTTTATGTACATGAACTACAGGAAAGTAATTCCGTTTGTAAGAGTTTCTCTGGATTTTCAAAGCCTCTCGTGATCTTTACGATTCTGAGCTAACATATCATCTGAGTGATGTTATTTAGCGTTTCTATAATGTTGTGCAGAAACAATCCTCAATTTGATCTTTCGATCATTTCTCAAATATGCATACGTGTGCTTCATAGAATCTCTTTCAGATGAAAAATCTACAAATCTCAAATGATCTCGAACTTGAGCTCAACTGAATGTTTTCAGCTCCCTGCCTTAAAATCACTCCTAATTAATGTCATGAATATATAAAAGACCACCTGTCCTCTTCTCTGACCTGATGCTAAGCACTTTTCCTTTTGCTGATGTGTATTTAAGCACGCACACGCTCTCAGACCAAATGCACACTTTATAAATGAGGCAGAAGTTGCAAACATTATTTAAGAACCTTTCAATACAACATGACCCTGTAAATGTTTGGTTGTCCTCAGTGACTGTTATATCACACTTGTACTCTGGAGGGTGGTGCTCAGACTATCCAAACATACTCCTTGTTCACAAACGACTAGCTGACCTCATGTCCATACTGTTCCAAGCTAAGCGTTGCACAAGCTGCTCGGTGCTCTGAAGTAATACATTATACAAGACAACGAGTTTGTTTTCATATAAAGAATATAATATTACTTTGTAAACACAGTTTATACGGGTTTTACAGAACACATCCAGAGAACAGATTCAAATCTTAAATGTTTACTAAGATAACTAACCCACAATAATATTTTTTTAAAAAAAATATTAGTAAGCCTAAAATATGCATATAATCATAATTTATTGGGAACTTTGAGTACCCCTAAATTTCAACTCTTGAAAATGATATTCAAGCACTTTTTGAACGTTGATCCCGGAGGGCTGGTGTCCCTGCAGAATTGAGCTCCAACCCTAATCAAACACACCTAAGCAGATAGTCAAGGTCTTGAGGATGAGTTTTTCAGGGTTGGAGCTAAACTCTGTGGGAGAGTGACCCGCAAGGATCAGCTGATTGTTCTTTATGCTTAATAAGACTATACAGACTATGGGTGGTCTAGAGTCCTTACAGAACCAGGAAGTATGAGCATATTAGCCCTAAATGAACAAAGACCTACAGTAGTCCTGGCTTAATCTAATACCTGTCTGGGAAACCGCCCCTCGTGAGTTTAAAAAATGAAAACTTTGTATGGGTGCATAAATTGTGTACCATAGATATTATACAATTTGCATGCATATAAATTTGTCAGACATAAGACTTGTGCTTAAATGACACCGCTGTCAGTCGGCTATTATTAGTGCTGAAAGGTCCTAATAGTTCCTGTAGCTGAAACAGCAGCACATGGCACTACCCCAACAACAATTTCTGAACTGATAAAATGTAGAAACTAGTCAGTCTTCCAAATGTCTGAGGGACAAGTGCTGTAGCCAAATATTGATCAGAATGTATAAACTGAAGGGAACGTCTCTACTCGTATGCATCGATCCCCACCCACGCTCCTGTCTGACCCTTTCTCCATTTGGGATTGAAGTCCTTTGGTTGGTCATAAATTAAAGCTCTTGCACTGACCACAGCACTTCGGCAGTCCAGCAAGATTCCCCAGCATGGATGTGATCAGAGCGGTGGCTGCTGTAGTGTTGTCGGCTGTGCTCTGCCAGGCAGCGGTAGTGACTGAGAATGGACTTCCTATCCTGTGGGACAAAGCCCCGAGCGAGCTTTCTCAGCTGCCCACAGTTGACGGGGTGATCCAGCTAAATGCGTGGTGTTTCTTACAGAGGATGGCCTTGTACAAGCTGATGATCAATTCTACTGATCCCTACATGAGCTCCATGGGCCCTGGAGACCAAGAGAGTCCTCTGTGGAGTCTTCCTCTGCAGCTGGGCTGGAAGCTCAGATCAGGTATCATCTATTATATCCATGTAAGCAAGCCTCATGACAAGCAGTGCTGGGAGTAATTAGTTACATCTAACACCATTATGTTATTCACTAACAAATTAAATTACAATTACTTATGAACGTTAACGATTACAAAGGCGTTACACACACAGGTTTAATGGATTCCTTTCATAAACTTAGCTCACTGCTATAAAATAGGAGTTAAAATCATCCAAAATAGGTGGATACAGAATAGGACACACGCTTATTTGATAGTTGTTGGTTTTTTTAAGACGAACTGTCAGGCGTTGTTAGACGTCGGTGTTTCGTAGCAATGCAAGAATCTGATTGGTGGCTGTGTTTTAAGATGACATTTGTACTATTTTAACTCAAGTGAAGAAGCGTTTTAACGCGTCTGACAGTAATCAGTGTTTAGGTTAACCCTGTCTACTTTACATGCTTCACAATGACAACATTTAGTAAATCGAAAAAAGTAAGTACTCAATAAGTAACCAAATGTAAATGTAAATGTAAAAAACAGTAATGTTCACTAAAAGAAGGTAACAATGTAATAATGTAAGTTATGTAATATAAAAGCTGATAATGTCTCTGTATAAAAAACATAACTTTGTGTGTGAATAATTAAAATATATTGTGCACATACAAAAGCAGCCTTGCATATACATACGAGTGTAAATATGTATCCACATGTATAAGAGAAGGGTAATTGAGCTGTGCTTCTGTCTCAGGCCGTCTGACTGACCCGAGCCCTGGCAGCAGCAGCACCTGTGGACAGGAAAGCTCAGAACAGGTCTGCATCTCTACTCAGAGCTGGTATGGATGTAAGTGTAGCACCACTATATGAATGTAGAGTGAAGCATGCTTTTTTTTTCTCATTCCATTTTCTCATTGTCTCTCTAGGTATGAACTACTACATGTCCGTGCTTCCATTCCTGGCTGCGGTTCAGACAGGTGTCGTCGGGACGGGTGGGATTCAGCTGCAGATCCAGGTTCCAGCAGAGGTGGCTCAAGATTACTGCTCCAACTTCACAGACTGTTCCACCAAACATCCTGATGCCATGACGAAGTGGGGAACATTTTTCCAGGTATCACTTTTTAAGTTACTCTCGACAGATGCACATTTAGGTTGGAATCAGGTCAAACGGGACTCCTTTCACCTTGGAGATGACTTGGAAAACAAGTCCTAATGAGCTGAATTCCCCATTTACTCATTCATTCAGCATATGCATGAGAGTGACAAGAGTTTATAAGAAGATGACTAAATATAATACAGTGTTTAGAAGCAAGAGCAATTATCACGCACGTGTGCAGACAGACACCACACTATATTGACATGTGAACTCCCCCGCTCTCACACACACACACACACACACACACACACACACACAGCAAGTATTTCTGTCTCAGTAGAAGTAGATCATGTGTTATATAGAGCAGTGGTTTTCTGTGTTTCTCTGTAGTCTCTGCAGCAGATCAGTCTCTCTGATGACACTGACTTCAGCAAGAAGGACAAGATCTTGGGTCTGCTGTGGGCAGCGGAAGAGGCGTCTCTAGAAACCGCCTCCTCGGCCTGCAGTGAAAGGTCCAGAGAAACACTCAATAAATAATAAATAACTATAAATACTAAAATAATGCAGAACTGTTGCTCAGTGACGATCCCAGTAAATGTGTGTGGACAGTGTTGTAATGTCAGTTGAACCGTGCGCTGTAGGCTGAAGCTGTACTCTGCTCCTGAGCTACGGTTTGCTCAGGGCTGGCTCAACTCAGCTGCGTTCGTAGCAGCGGCTCGTTTTCACGCCAACATGGAGAGGTCTGAGAAGTTCATGGCTCCTCTGCCGAGCCGAGTGCTGCAGGAGTCCGACAGACCACCCAGCATTGCCGATCTCAGCGCCGAGGAGAACCACGCGCTCCACATCTTCGGCTGGATGAACGGTGTCAATCAGCTGCTCGGTAAGAGGGAAGAACAGCTATACATCATGCGTCCAGAGCACTAGTGAAACTACTTAATGATTGCTGTAATTAAATATTTGATTCATCTTCTTTTTAGCCATTAAATCAACTGAAACAGTAACTTTTCATTTGAGGATGTCTTTAACCATGCATGTCTTAATTAACTGCTTTAACAGATACTTTCCGCAAAACCTTTTTTTTACGCTGTGCTTTTGTTCACACAGTGAAAGCCTATTCAAATGATCAACAGGAAATGATAACACAACTTTTATTAATTAATGACAACAAAGTTCCAAATATCATCTCTGTCTTCAAAGAAAGAATCAAATCTCTATATAAACACACACAGTATATATTTTGGAAATATTTACCTGCATATACATTTTTATATTATATATAAATCTATTTAATGTATAAACATCAACTATATACATGCATGTGTTTGTATTTACTGTGAACAAAAAATGATTTAGCATTGTAATATGAATGTAGTCACTCGGTGTATGTGTTTGTAAACAGGTGGATCTCTGGTGAATCTGTGGCGCAGTGCTATGTGTTCACCTCAGGCTCGGGAGAAAGGTCAAGGCCTTCTTTATGACCTCATTCTTGACCCCAAGTTCCCTGGTACCAGTCTGATGGGAATCCTGACCGAGATGTCCACCAGCTGTTAACAAGCACTAATACACTGCAAAAAATGCCTTCTAAGACTAGATTTTTTGTCTTGTTTCCAGCCAAAATATCTTAAAATGCTGAAATCGAGAAGAATTTTCTAGACAAGAGAAAGTTGTTTTCAGAAAAAACAAGCTAAAAGTAAGAAACTTTTTGCTTAGAACAAGCAAAATAATCTGCCAATGGAGTGTGAAAATCCTTCTTAATTTGTAGATATTTTGGCTGGAAACAGAAAGCATTTGTTGCTGTGGTACAGATGAAAACAAAGCTGTTTTACAGCAAATACCTTCTGAATCCGCAGACGACGCGGCTTCATCTCAGAGGCCTCACCTGACAGCGCTGTAAACATATCAGGTTTAATCAAATAAAATCAAACGTGGATCCTTTCCATCTCATTTATTCAAAGTAAAACAGACAAAATGCAGAAAACGTTGATGTTTCTTTCATCATTAAAGTATGTAAAACATACGCCCACTTTCAATTCTATACATAACCAGACTGTATAAACAACGACTGGTTTATTAGTATTGTAATAATTACATGAAACATTAAATAAATAGGGTCTAAATGGGTCACCCAGTGATAGCTTTTTGGAGAGTATCCACAGACCATTCTCCCCTGGAGATATACGAGAGCTGGATGCTGTTGTCCTTATTGCCGACAGGGAGGCAGTAACAAACACAGTATTATTAGACTGTCTGTTTAATATCTTCTAACACACTACACACTGACTATCAGAAACTTGTTCTACTAACCCTAAACCCACCTAAACCCTAAACTAGTCTACTCTGAGGGCTATAGACATGGAGACTTATAGTTAGTAGAATGTCTAAGGTGGACTCGGAATAAAGTGTAACCATAATTTGGTACCATAATATTGCATGGAATATAATATAAAACATCTAAAATTCAGAATTTGCTAGGAAGCTCACTGATGCTGCTTTATCGTCCGGAATACTAATGATAAACAGCAATATACTTAAAAAACAAACAAACAAAACCTGCGAAAATAATCAGATCGTAAAGAATTATTCAGGGTCTGTTTACTGAGATGAGTGAACTTCAGTCTTCTCTTATTTCTGCATTGTGACTTTCTTTTGGTTGATTGGAAATGTTTGTCTTAGATGGTAGGGAGCAAATATGTATCAAACTATAATATACTGTTTCCCTTACTGTACTTCCTACTGTATCGTAACGGATAGCATAGCAGTTCATATAAGCACCGTGATATTCAGGATAAAACAGAGCATTTGAATGAATATATAACATCAGACTGGCCACAGATGATTCTGAACCCTGTTCACCCGAAGCTTGGCATTACTCCCACTAAGAAAGGCTTTGTAGCTCATTTCTGTTGTCCTACAGGACTACTACGTAGATGTTTGCTAAGACCTTAACCTAATAAATGATTTGCGTCATGGTCATCATGTGAAGTTAAAGTGGGTTTGAAGATCTTGTGTCTTCGTATTATATTGTGTTGCTGGGTTTTCCTTTGTCCGTCTTAATGTTCTGATCATATGTCCTCCTTATGCTGTCAAGCTGGTCTTCATCAATATATTCATAATCGTGCACATCATTGTCATCATCTTCATGTTGTGTGATGGATACGTTGTCCAGACTTTGGCCCTTGGCAAGATCTGAGGCTGAAACAAACACCCACTCAACATTTAGTCAAATAGACACAAGGCTGTTAAAGCCTATGAAATACCTTCTCGTGTCAAGCGTACTGTATGTAGAGCTAATGATAAATAAGCAGTTGGTTGGTGATTTAGGAGCAAGTGTTAATAAAACACACACAGGCACAGATCTGATTATTTAGTGATGCTGAAATGACATCAACACGCTGAGAAACGCTGAAGACAATGCTCCTACCTTTCTGCAGGGTAAGTCTTGGCAAAGTGACGGGACTGATGGGAATCGTTTTTTTGTCATTTCCATTTTTCGAATCACTGCACTGAACGAAGTCGTCTTGTTTCAACAGCTCGGCACAAAGACTCTGTGACAGGGATGACAGAACATCATGAATTACACGGAGGTTTTCATGTCTTTACGCAATTATTCTCGAAAAACTCTTCAACAAGCACACAAGTAGTCCTCTCCACACTCCTGTCACGAATCATCCGCAAACAGACAGCAGTGCAAGATATGGAGGACACAAGCTTTTGACCGTAATCCAAAATCATTGAAATCATTCAACATTGTTGTAACCCAAGTTGATTTATGTCAGAAGAAGCGTTAAACATTGATGTAAAAAATAAACGAAGAAACAAAAGAACTTTACGGACTCCTGAGTAAACAAGCTAAACAACAAGATACGCATCAGAACTACTCAGAGAGGAAAATATACATGCTCGCACAAGCAGATCTGAAATAAAGGACTTTTGAGAGTTTTGGGGGAAAACAGTGTTGGTGAAAACATCTCCTTTCAGTTCTTTTAACTATGATGTAAACACATTTTGTAAAATGCATTTATGTGATGATATGTTATATTGCTTTGCAGAGTATACTGGATACCTAAATACTACATTAATGTGAAATATTATAGGCCAAACAATTAGTTTTAACAATAAATCTGATATGTCATTACAGTGCGTCTTTGTGTAAAAGAAGTTTTTATGTCGCAGTCTCAGTAAAAGGATCCACTAGGAGGCGCTCACAGGTTCTTCTGTGTTATTACTGTGGGGTTATTCTCCTGGGCTGATTAGACTAATACTTAGTGTCTTGTATAATACTGAAGATAAAATGAATGTGAATCATATTCAGCTTGCTTCATGCAGATCTCTGAATATATTCTGGATTTTCACATTTTGTTTCTTTGACACTTTCAGATTCAGATGTTCTTCATTTAACCACAGACTGAATACATTTCAAGTTAATTCAGTGTGGACAAGCTCTTTTGTAGCAAAGCTTTAGATATTTTAGCAGTCGGGGGATAAAGACCCTTCACTGATTATTCTACAATGGCTTGACCTTTTGTTTAATAAGTATTTCTGGATTTCTAACTACTGTATGTGCATTGGGCCGTTATCTTGATGACAAAACTGATATGCATGATAAATGCACTTCTTATATGTTCAAAATTCTCTTCTGCGTTACATAAATATTAAATGTTGGTAACTATAACACATCGTTTGAATCTCTTAGATTTCTATCTGTGTTAATCTAAAACACAATAGTAGTGTAAGTACTTATTATTTTTAGGAAGTCACATGAAGCTGAGAACCATATCATGATGTTATCAGTATCACTGATTATTATTTAATGTAGGTTTATGCCAGCAAAGTGAGTGTTTCTTATTTAATTAAACAAACTCTCCTATCTCTACTCTCTCGCACACAAGCTCTTTAATACCTCTGAAATGATTTACAGTTGGAGTCTCAGGTAGCTTTATTTTGGATTATTTCTGTGAAGTCAGGTCCACTCTTATGAATATTCTTTCACACACGTGAAGCCAGGCAAAGGCCTACTGTATGTTCAAACCCATCATACTTGAGTTTCCCGCCTCTTTGTACCTTGACTCCAGGATGTTGCACAAAGCCGTCAGACAGGAACTGGTGATTCAACCAGCTCTAGTCGTCTACACAGTATACATCAGATGATCTGTGAATGGTTTGTTGGTCTTGGTCCAGTGGTGCGTTTACAATATACAGAATTATACAGGAATAACAACATCCAAAGCTATTCTGCTGGCTAACAACAAATAAACTTCTAAAAAAACTCACTTTATTTTAGGATGTCTTGTTACAGTGTGCTGTCAAAAGATTAATCATGATTAATCACATCCAAAATAAAAGTGTTGGTTTACATAATATATGTGTGTGCACTGTTTATATTTATTACGTACAAACACACATACAGTATATATACTGAAAATATTTACACACACACACATAAATATATATATAATATAACATTTTTCTTAAATATATACATATGCGTGTTTGTATTTATATGCATAAATACAGCACACACACACACACACGTTATTTGCAATTAATCACGATTCATCTTTTGACAGCACTAAATTTTACATTCAAGTACTGAGTAATACCAGTTAACTACATGTATGTACTACTGTCGGTGTAGGAATTCTCTTAGGGTTATTTGCATGTAATTCTGCACAATTAAGTGCTATTATAATAGTGAGTACATGTAACGTGTAACAAGAACACCTTCAAACAAAATGTTTCCCTTCTTTACAACCAGCCTGTTTTTTGTACAGATCATTTTATGACGGTCCTTTTCCCTTTTGGTTCTTCAGTTTTGCTTTGTCACTAAATTACGAATATTCGCTCACAGAGAAGTGACTGCCGAACTAAGAGGCTTGCTATCGCATTTGAGCATCATAGTTCACCAAACATGAACCCAACACAAAAAGTGCAAAAGGATGAAGCAGTTTTTACACAAACTGAAATATGAAAGCCTTACACTTTTTGTTCAGGTGTCCTTGTCAGGGTTTGTCTCAGTGTTACTTGCAAGCAATTACGCATATTTACATGTTATTATGTGAGCAAGCAGATAAAATACAGCTTACCTGTGGAGAGCAGCTGGAGCTTTCGCTGTTTGCGCTCTCAGATCTGGACGTCAGCGTCTTGGGAGGTCGAGGGGGAGGCTCTTTGGGCTTTTTGGGAGGCCGTGGAGGGGGTGTGATGGTAGAAACGGCATACCTCCTGAGTGTGTAGTAACAGTCCTCTGAGATCTCCTCTACGACTGAGTTCCCACTACACACTGGACTCTGGCCGTCCCAGTGCTGCTTTATGTTGAGGACCAGGTCTGCGCGGTTGACCGGCACCTCCCTGATCTCTGACAGGTCAGTGTTTGAAATGAGGAGGCAGGGGTCAGAGATCTCCTCCTCCAGGTGCAGACCAGGCAATCCAGCCAAAACGTCCACCTTCAGAGACAGGTCTCGCACGGACACTTTGACGTTGAAGGGCAGCAGAAACCAACGGCATATTTCCACAATGGTGTACTGGCGCTTGTCTTTCACCAGCTCCATGAACGCTCCCTCCAGACACATGGGGAGGCGCACCGGCTCCTTCGCCTCAGTCCCTGTGACTTTCAGACACTGAAAAGCATCAGCTGAACTCTTGATTCCATTGTGTGAGGCGCAGCTCTTGCCTTTGGCCACTATAAACTCATCACCGATGCTTACGGAAGCCAGACCGTTGTAGACGGACTCGAACTCTCTAGTGGCCACCACCCGGATCTGCTCGGTTCGGCTGCGTGCTCGCTCCAGGTCGTAGGCCGTGGGGAACTGGCGTGGCCGGCGCTTGAAGCGTCCGTTGTAGGACTCCGGAATGAGAAAGTGTCTCGTTGATTCACGACCCGTTTCCGAGGCCAGTATTCGTTTGGTGTAGAAAGCACGATGAACGATCACCTCACTGGAATGGAAAAGCGTCTCTAGCTCTGGAGAAAGCTTGAAAGGTCTTTCGCATGACAACTTGGCCATCACGGGAAAAAAATCTGGGGGACTCTTGAAGACATCCATGAGAGAGAGAGGCTGCACAAATGAGTCACAATCAAACTGCTCGGTGACATCCACCACCTCCACGTCCAGATTAGACGGGATGAGCAGAATCTTCTCACTGACTGTAGGAAGTTTAAAAGAAGAAAAAGTTTAGCATTGAGCAGAACATATGCTTGCACTTTATTTTGATAGAACTCCATGTCAACTAGTAGTCATTAGAGACTTGTCTGCTTAATATCTTCTAAAGCGCTTTATGCTGTTCATACCCATGTGATTTTCACTGACGATGAGCCGATGGCTCTTAATGAAAAAAGATGCTTCTTTGTTGGCAAAAACATGGATATTTCAAGCAGGAGTTCCGGCGATGAAGAAACCAACGAGATCAGCAGCTCTACATTCATCTTGACGAGGTGCATCATCTTCTTCTTCTGCTTACTGTGTGTGCTTGGCAAGACCGGTTTGTGCTTGAGCACCACCAAGCCCTGTACTGTAGCTTCAGCAGCTCCAGACACGTGAACAAAAGCTGCAATCTCATTGGTCGGCCAGTTTTTAATGCAGTGCGTCAAACCAAAACAACGAGACAGAGCTGATTTTTTTCAAATGACACTTTGAGGCTTTGCGTTTTACGCTTGGGTGTGCACACTCACCTTGAGTCACAAAGAGTTAACCGTCAATGATATTCTGATGAACAGACCGTAACACTTTACTCTGATGAGTCCGCAACATACTACATACCGACTGTCAGAAACGTAAACCTACCCTAACAGTCTCCTCTGAGAGTTATAGACATGGTGTTGCAGGCTAATGAGAATTAGCTGACATGTAGTTCACATTTAGTTATAAAGTTACTCATAGTTAGTCGAACGTCTAAAGTGGATTATTAAAATAAAGTGTAACCAGACATTCTGCTAACTGATGATTGTCATTGGCCAATATGTGATGTGGATTTTGTCAGGCAAGTTGTTTCTGTAATCCGTTCTCCGTGTAGTAAATGCAGCTCAATTTAAAACCATGCACGTGATGACATTTACCACTGATTACGTACCGTCAGTCCTCCGGCACTAATAACTTACTTTTTAGATGCATGCACTTTTTCGTTCTTCCTGATATTTAACTTTTATGTGTTACTTTTCATTCATTACCCAGAAGCTGTAGGTTGGGGATTGCCCTTTGTTTTTGGTGCTTATTATTGTCTCCTGGTCTTTGGCCAGGTCTTTGTATTTCTCTTTTGATTTTATTTGTTAGGTCAGTTAATACCTTTAACCCAGTTAGTCTCTCCTTTTGCTTTTTATTTTGGCCTGGATCCCCTTCTGAAGAGATGCTTCCCGTCTACTCGATGTAAATAGCAATAAATCTGTTATTTTGAGGAAATTTCTTTAGCGTTTATTTGAGCTGGAACAGGAGAGGGACTAAACGTAAAAATCATCGGCCTTGCCAACCCTAGACTGGCCGGGTCGTGACAAGTATGTTGTGAGCTCATCAAAATACAGTGTTAGGAGATATTAATCAGACAGTCTACTAATACTCTAATGACTGCTAGTTGACCTGGAGTTCAAGTTTCTTACTGTTAGTACAATGTCTGAAGTGGCCCATCGAAATGAAGGGCTACTGGACTTATTTTTCTTTAAGCCAACTACCGCTTGTCTAACTTCTACATTCATAGTATGCCATTGTCCTATTGAACTGAACGGGATGCTTTATATACAAAGAACTATATTTTAATTCATCCCAAATGAGCTGATCACAAAAACACTGACTAGCCCTTAAACTATATGGCATCCTATCAACAACAGTTAATGCATGAATTCTTCATGAAATGAAAATGAACAAACAATGAGCAATTTATTTGTTACAGTATTTACTGATTCTTTGTTGATGCTGTTTATCGTCAGCGTATGGTATCTTTTTTACCTATGCGTGTTTCACACAGATGCACACAAATGAGCTCCTCCGCGAGACAGAACAGTTATAGAGGGAGGGGCGCACCCAGCGCAGGGGTGTTTTTTTGAACGGCTCTTTGAAAGGAATGGATCGCTTTTTTTCTCCCACCCCCGACAAAAAAAAATCGCGATACGAACCGAATCGTGGGTTTGGTGTATCGTTACAGCCCTAGTATTGGATAAGATCTAGAATAAGACACTAATATGTGCTTAATTACTACTGATAAACGGCTAGTATTCTAGTAATATGCATGCTAGTATGCAACTTGTAAAGAGAGCCTAAAATAAAGCGTTACCATTTTTTCTCATACTACTGACAAATAATTTCTTGATTTAAATTTCAACATTACTTTAGCGTAGGGAACAATTCTCACTTTGAATTAGTTGTTTATTAGCATGACTATTATTATTATCATACTGGCTTTCTCTTAGTGCTGCATGAGCACAGTCCCTAACCCTGCCCCATACCTACACCTTTACTACTGATTAGCAGCAAATGAGGTGTTTATTGCGGGAAAAGTCGTAGTTAAAATAAAGCATGCCCTTCATTTCTTTTGTTGAATTTTCCTTAATATATCTTTTTGTTCAGATATTTTTTACAGGAAAACAAGACAAAAAATAGAGATTCAGTGCCATATGTTGGGCTGTAATACAGTTATTGATATGTAATATGCATTATTGCCGGAACCGGAATGAAACCGGTGTCATACTCACGTCGTGTAACAGCCTTCAGTTCATACACAGGAGTCAGCTTCAGCTCTCCACATACCTTCTCCAGCAAATGAGAGAATAGTAAGTCCTTCTTGGGCAGAGTTTTGACCTCGGTCACTGTCCTCGTTCTGCCTTTGGAGATCTTCCACTCGGCTATCTCTCTCAGGGTGTAGAACTGGTCGTCCTGGCACTCTGTGAAGAGTCCTTGCTGGGAGAAGCTGAGGCTGAAGCAGGTCTTGGGCTCTCTGTGCAGCAGCTCACACAGCACTCGTCCACCGCTGGGCTCACGGGACACAGAGGTCACTTTGAAGCTGTCGCCCTCCCGTATGATGCCCTGCTCCGGCTCCATCTCTGAACCGTTGAGGAACACCGGCTGGGACAGTCTGTGGGAGCTGATCTTCATCGAGTCTGCTATCTCTTGTATGCTGTGGTACGGCTGACTGTCAGCCGCTAGCTTGAACAACCCTGCCACAAAGAGCACAACGACAAGGTTTTAGCCATGACAAGAACCGCACAGAGGTGACAGCAAAGAGACATACGCACTCTCAGTGAGTCATTAACAGGGCGCTATGCAACTATCATTTAGGACGACTCGTAAGACACGACCGATGGAAAAGAAACGTAACAACATATCTGACTCATCCAGGAGAAGCGATCCCAGAAATATATCACTTCAAGGTTCGGCTAACATGGAAAATCCTGTCTAGGACAATCGTATGGTTATGATGAGCAGCTGTATGTCACAGATCATGCAGACAGAAGGATCAAACCTCTGTACAAATCTGGCAACGCAGCAGTGAGTTCCAGCTGTCTCTTTGCATATTAGTTGCTGTTCACATCAGATTCAAGACAACGATATTTGGGTCGCACATGAAAGCTGAAAGATTTCCACTGATGTCTGGTCTGTTAGGAGAGGACAATATCTGGCTGAGATACAACTTTTAGAAAATCTGGAATCTGAGGAGCAGAAACATCTACATATTGAGAAAATACATCTTTAACGTTGTTTAAAGGAAGTTCTTAGCAATGCTATTATGCTATTATTTATGGTAAGAAATGTATTAAATATCTTCATGGAACATGAGTTTTAATGAATATCCTGATGATTTTGGGAATAAAGAAAAGTGTATAATTGTACTGTTGGTTATTTCTACAGATATAGCTGTGCTCTGCTCCACAGATCGATTCTCATCATGATTAACAATGACTTATTCCTCTGTAAACGGCGAATTGCTGCTTGTTAACAGTTTGTAAGGAGGTCATAATTACGTTTAGGTATGGATTTAATATCACTTTCCTGAGGCGTCTCCATCAGTGAAATGATCTTCAGAAGGGGATGTCACTTTAACCTTCATTAATATCATCACTATCACACATAACAAGCAGTTTCCTGAGCTATGAACAGAGGCTATACTGTAAGTCACCGCGTAACAAATATAAAATAAAATTTCACCTTATTTTGTAATTGAATGAATTTCATGTGACATGATCAGAAGCAACCGATAATCTTGTAATCATACTCTTATATAACATTTATGTGAAACATTCACCAACATTTAAAAACAAACAACGATCCGCAACACGACTTCCTCCGTTTACATCTTCTGAAGAAACTGAAAAGCCGACATCTTACACGGCTGTGAAAGCAACACGCGCGTACTTCACAGTATGACTTTGTTGTTTGCTTGTTTTATGTATTTTCACTTATTTTATGTATGTGCACTTTTTTCTTTTTTTTTTTTATATTTGCATTTAAACATTGAATTTTTTTTTTCATTACCTAAACAAGGTTCATTCCTTTTAAAATAAATTCCTTAACAAAATGCATGAATAATTTATGACACAGATTTCATGATCTCAAAGAGATATTTTCTGTTGATTTGAACCAACACTACCCAGAGGACTCGGCCTGGTCCTGGTTTAAAGTGTGTAGTGTGGTATACCTGGATACTCCACAGGAATCTCGATCTCTGTGTTGCTGGAGGTCTGAGCCGTGAATCTGGTGATGGTGAAATCAATGATTTTCAGCAAATCTCCCGTCGAAAGAGAGCACTCTCTTCCAAACATCTCATACACGCAACCTGAAGAAAAAGAAAAACAGAAAATACATTACGAACCTTTCAGCATCGGAGTCTATTTTGTGCGGCTTGCAGTAAAAGAGTTTCTTCACGGTGGAGAGCAGATAAATGACATCACAGAAGACATATTACGAACGAAAAGGAACTAGAAAAAGATCAGAAAGAAGTGGGTTTCCGCTCGGCATCATGCGGTTTGAAAATGAATTTAATTTCATTTCTTTACCTGATAATTTCAGTACTTTTTTTGCTAGTTAGAGTTGTCTCTGAAATGTTTACAAATGCTAGTTTAATGACATGTTTGTGAACGCTGCTATTGGTTGACAAGTACAAACGGGTCTGTCTTCAACACAAACTGAATGACACGATTACATTCCCTATTTTATTAAAACAAACAAACAAACAAACAGCAAGTTTTATGAGTTATGATTTTTTTCCTCACTATTTCAACATGTTTCTCCTCATCCGCACCAGTAACGGCACACAAGCGCTTCCAGGTTTTACAGTGTAAACGTAATTGCAGCTGTTGAATAACCGGCTTTACCAGGTTTACTCTTACCTTGACAGTATATTCCTGACTGGATCTGAAGCACTCTGGGGAACGTTTTAGGATCCAGAAACTGCGTGAATTCATGCAGTGTCGAAGCCATCTTCTGCTGCGCTCGTACGCTTTTAAAGCTCTGGAAGGGCTGAGAGACGAGGCTCTGTCCGATCCATTAAAGATCCCGTAAGAGGGTTAATGTAGGGCCAGGTGGCAGAGGAACTCCCAGGATGCCCTTTGGCCCCTCCAGAGGCCCCTTGAGCTCAGCGCAGACTGACAGCGAGACTGCGAGGCATCCTGCACAGCGGAGGAGGACAGGAAGCCGAGAACAGCTCAAAGACCACAACTCAACGCATTGTCAAGCAGAGCTGCACCGGGTATCTGCACAATACTATGACATACACAGATCCCACATCCTCTGCCTGACTTCATGACATCAGGCCTAATGTAAGCCGAAACAACAGGGATCCAAGTCACAGAAAAGCCATCTTTCGCCACAGAGAAACAGAAAGGTTCTCCAAATGTTCAACTTCTTTAAGGTTCTTCTACGTAAGCACCTTTATTGAGAGCAGTACTGTCAGGGATTTTCTAAACTGGGAAACCACCGCAAAGTTTCCTACAAACCACAGTTTAAAAGGGGAGAAGACACACTCTTTATCGTATCTTTTTTTTTTATTCAAAGTATTTTTACTATTTGACATCATAATACAGCCAACAACTACAGACAAAAAATACATAACTTATTATTTCACATGATGGATTTTTCGTTATAAAACGTCCGGTCAGCATCAACACTGGCTGCATCTTTCTTCTTAAATTGGCTTTGATCCTAAATACACTAGAGTCTAATACTGGATATATATTTTTGAATGCATACACTTTATTGTTTGTGTTTTTTTCTTTTCCATTTCCAGCACAATACAAATGTGAAAACATCAGAAAAAATAGAGCTCTTCTTCTCTTTTCTCCTCAGCAAAGGAATAATTCACAATCAGTTACGTAAAACAAACCACGATAGCATGTGAAAGATCTTTTCAAACACAACAAAAAATAACACTACTTAAATCTCGTACATAAAAACCTACAAAGAGCGTCTGCAGTGAAAATTTCGGGGGAATGATAATGATTGTTTTGAGCTTTCAGAAATGCAAGTAAACAATAAATACAAACAATGTGCTTCATCCCTATAGACATATTTACACGAGTCTTTGGCTTATGGTCATTGTCTGCTACCAAAAAAACGAAAGAACACATAATAAGCCAGCCATTAGTGCGTGATGCAGTCTTCTCGAGCCAAAGTTACACGCTCTCGATCGACGGATGAACGTGCTTGTTTTTTTTTGTTTTTTCCTTTCGAAACAATGTCCATTTACACGAGCACTACTATATATGTTTATTAACAGGAACAGTGGTAGACACAAAGAAATAAAGAGCGTCTTCGGCATGCAACAGCTCGGGCTTAGTGTTTCAAATGGCTGCATAAACTCATAAAAAAACAATAGTAAAAAGAAATAAAAAAAAAAAACATGACCTCGACCAGGTGGCCGGCACTTCTATGTCATGGAAGTCAACACAGACGCACGAACGAGACGTTTACACGGCACTCACACCCCAGGTCACGTGTGAAATAAGCCGAGTGTGTGCTGCTCAGAGTCCGTACGAGATAACGTCTCCATTACGACATCTCGTTGTACTCCAGAGCCAGATCGTAACAGAAGCGGTACTGCTCCTGCAGAGAGAGAGAGGTGATCAGATCTACATACAGGGCTGCAGAGGATGTGGTGAAGCTCTCGGAGCCACACCAGATTATCACCGACTATATCCAGCTCTGATAATCATCTGATTCAGCTAAATAAGCAGCTAACATACAAATGAGAATCTATAAATAAACAGAGCAATGAATAAGAAAGATTTGCTAATCGATATAATACTAAATCATCATTTTAATAGTCATGCTTTACATTAGGACATCTTCAAATAAAGTGGAATCGAAATTAGACTTCTTTTTTGATTTGCTCAAAATAACTTGAACTTGAACTTGCATTCTATTCTAAATTCCACTGACTGATTTCAGATCACACAGCACTCAACAACACCTGTCCTAAAGCACGTGGGAGATATGAGTTAGTGTTCATGCTGCAGGGTTTGGTTTAAAGTTTGATGAGTGATTATGCTGGTTCGTACCGGGCTGTCCACCATATTGGGCTTGCTGTTCCTCAGACTCTTCACAGCATGAAAGACGTCTACGACATTCTGCCGCTTTATCATTTCACACACAATACTGATGGCACAGAACATCCCACTGCGGCCGCCTCCGTTCCTACAGAGACACGAAGAGACACATGTGAGCGATCTGGGTGTGTGTTATCCAGACAGACATTACTTTACACACACGCTGTAGAGAAGTTCTGCTCGAGATCAGTGACGCACCACGTTTCTCTCCGCTACTATCACCTGCTCACTGTAGTGAAAACAGAGGTGTGCTTATTTTATTCGAATGTGCAGCTGTATATCTTAAAAATATACATATACAAAACATTATACAATCAAAAAATAGGCTACTTCAGTGCATTTCAAGAGAGAACTTTCCGGACAGTTTCTTAACACATCTAATAACTTTTTAAAAATGCAAAAAGTAAAAGCTTTACTTTAAAATACATTATAAATCATACTTTCATTTTCTTTTGTTATTTTGATGTGTTGTATAACATACTAAAGCACATGTAAAGTACTTGATTAGGATTTTAACTTGGGTCTTATTTTTTATTACATACTATAAATATATTAAATATCTTTGAATCTTAAATGCAACAAATTTACAAAATGTGTAATTATAAATACAAATGACAAACTAGCTTCAACAGACCAAGAAACAGCTGGTTCAACAGACCAGCAGTTACTATATTTAAGACAATACAATTATGAAATTACATACAAGAAATGCACAAATATAAACTTATTGAGGGTAGAAAAAAGCATGTTTTTATAATGCTTTCAATTAATTTTTCTAATAATTGTTCTTTTAAAAGTATGCTAACCAGAGTTAATGAAGCATCAAAATAACAGCAACTTCAGAATAACTTCTATTGTGGTCAACAAAATAAATACATTCATAAGTTTGGATGATGACAGAATTGTTTATATTTGGTGAACAGAATTTAAGATATTTTTCCTTCAGCATTATTTTACATGTACATTTTATTATGCAGGATAAATAAATAAATGTATGCTTCATAACTAAAGTGTAGAAAATGGACTTGACCAGTCAAAGGAGCAGCTCCAGTAGGTTTTAGTGTGATGTGTAGGTGTGTGCAAATGATGCCAGTGATAAATCATTCACAGATAACACACAGACAGGAAATACTGATGAGAAGACTTTGTGGCTTTCTGTCCGTCCACAAATAAAACCGTAGCCTCTGATGAATCCACACACAGCTCTGGGCTCTGTTCATGTGTACTCACAGACAGTGTATGATAGTGCGCCCATCGCCTTCCTCACATTCCTCCTGCCATTTATCCACCTGAAGGATCAGCTTGAGGAACGAGCGCTTGGAGGCAGGGACTTCCCTGTGACCTGCCCAGCCCAGGTACTGGAACTGACGGACCATCAGGTAACCTTCCTGAGGCTGAGGACACACACACCTTAATGTAATTACGATCTTCTGCTCAAGATGGGTCCGTGCTTTGTTGCAAAATTATCAATAGGTTTCAGAGACATGCTGAAAAACTCACCCTGGTCAGGTTGCATATCCTGAAAAGACGACTGATGACATCACAGTCCATAGAGCAGGATATACAGTCTACCTGTACAGGGCCATATCTTAGCATCCCCTCCTCAGGCCAGTACTGAGGACAACCCTGTACACACACACACACACACACACACACACAGGAGTCACCAACATTTAACTTGCTGTTGCATTATGGGAATAGTTATTAAAAATGTACTCATCATCAGGCCACCGCAGATGTAGATGAGTTTGTTTTTTCATCAGAACACTTTATTTTTAAGGGGTCATAATACAGAGTAATTACCTCATTAGGTATAATTAGCCTTTGTACTTACATGAAACAAAATGTACTTATCATGTAACTGAGTAATGGAACAGTTTGTAATGATGTAGACGCAACAGACAGCTACTGTTACAGATATGCTACACACAGAGTCTGTTACACAGATACTTACACTTCAGTACACTTTATTTTACTGTAATTACATGCTGTTCCATAACTTAGTTACATGATAAGTACATTTTATTTCATGTAAGTACAATGGCTACTCCTTTAAACACATTCAATTTGGCTCAACATAAACTCAACATATTCACTCGCTGCCCAACTGATCTCTGACTCATTCTCGGTCCTTGAATATACACGGCACAAACATTTTATGAGAATAATACTGTCACAATCTCACCTGAGCCAAATCGATCTCGTTCAGCATGACGATGGAGGTGCATCCGTAATCATACACCAGCCTCCAGAAGTCCTTGACGGTGTTGGGTAAGGGATGCTGGGTCACGATGAATGCGGCCGGCTGCCTGTAGCTCTGCATAACACAGAACGTCTCGGTTACGTATGTAACCCTCGTTCCCTGAAGGAGGGAACGGAGACGTCACGTCGGTGACCGACGAACCGGGATCTTGCCAGAGAGACCAATCTACTTTGAGTGTAGCAAAACAAGCCAATGGGCATTGGCAAGCACTGATTGTATCCAGCTGCAACTGATCACTGTTAGTATAAGTGAGCAGTGGGTGCATGCATCATTTATTTATTTCGCTGAGGAGCCGAGCTAGGCCCAGCAGCTCAGCTGAGGTACAGTGGCTGTGGGGATGGGACGTGAGGCCTCTGTTCCCCTTTTTCAGGGAACGAGGGCTACATATGTAACCGAGATGTTCCCTTTCAGACGGTCACTTCGAGTCAGGATCCCTACCAAATCGGGATCCCTACCAAAGCGCTACAGTGCCCCCTTTCCAGTGCCCTGTGTAGGCCTCCTGATCCTTCCTAAAAGGCAGACAAAAGGACAGGGCTCTGCACTACTGCAGTTCCTTGAGTAACCCAACCAGTAAGACTGGATACCACTGGGAAAGCGTGTCCTTCCACCGGATGAGGCACACTACAGAGTCGCCACCTCTTAAAGGGGGTTAAGTGACAATTACTCACGTGTAATAACCCTGTAGGGCCCTATTGCACATGAAACTCTCTGAGATGGTTCAGGCTGCATCCTCTACAGATGACAGAACATAGTCTGCTAGGAAAACACTGCCCTAGTAAGTGTACCGTTGAATACACATACGGGATCCCAGCAGGGTCACTCATATGGGCACTAGCCTGACAGTAGCTGTCAAGAATTCATTAGCTGAAAGGCCTGGCACCAAATGTCCAAATACCACGCCACATCTGGCCGTCGGATTGTTGGAGGACTCAACAGGGTGTGCCCGGACAAGGAACTCTTTAGAGAAAAGGCGTAAGGATTCTGCAAACCAACTCTGAACCAGGCCTCTCAGTGCACTGCCCGTTTAAGGTAAGAACTGTTGGCCATCCTCTGCTTAGAGACAGTCTTCCTTTTCTGCTGTCATCCATAACAGCCAAAGAGTTGTTCTGAGGTTTTGAAGCTCTGAGTTCTATCCACGTACCGTCACAATGCACATACAGGAGAGAGCAAGGCTAGGGCTGGGTCTGGCTCCTCTTGGGGCAGCGCTTGCAGGTTCACCACCTGATTCCTAAAAGGAGTGTTAGGAACCTAGCCATAGGTAGGCACATAGCCAGGTCGGGGTCTTAGTGTTGCACTGGAGTCAGCCGGCCTGAACTCAAGGCACGATTCATCGAACGAAAATGCCTGCAGGTCCCCTACCCTCTTGATCGAGGCCAATGCAGTCAGAAGTAGAGTTTTCATAGAGAAACTTCAATTCAACTGACTACAAGGGCTAGAAGGGTGCAGTTTGTAGGGCTCTCAGCACCAATGCCAAATCCCAAGAGGGGAGGGAGGGAGGCCTAGGTGGATTTAACCTCCTGACCCCCCCAAAGAAACCAAATGACTAGGTTGTGCTTCCTCACACATGGAGTTTCCGCAACGTTCGCAGTGTTATCCATGCAGGCCAGAATGACCTTGCCCTGAAGGTGCTCTTTGAGGCGCCCCAGGGCCAGCAACTCGAGGCAATTGATATGCCAGTGCAGTTGGGGACCCGTCCGTATCAACGATACTGCATGCCCGCTGTAAGTGGCACCCCAGCCCATGGCCGAGGCATCTGTGAATACCACAGCTTGCTTGCACACCTGCTCCAGGGGCACTCCCACCCGAAGAAATGAGGGATCTGACCACAGGCTGAAGGTTCTGCGGCTGGCCGGTGTAATCTAAGCCCAGTGAGCGTACCTCGGAACTCGGCCAGTGCTGAAGCGCTCTCATATGGAGCAGGCCAAGCGGAACTACAGCCGCAGATGCTGCCATATGCCCCAGTAGCCTCTGAAGATGGTTCAAGGGGGGTCGCTGTCCTGCCTGATACAGTCTTGAGGCAGTTCAGCACTGACTGAGCACGTTCCTTGGCATGAGACGTGCAGTTTAGTTGACCAACCGAGAAAAGAGATCCTCTGCATTGGCACGAGTTTGCTCTTTTCCCAGCTGACCCGAAGACCCAGCTGGCTGAGGTGTTTGAGCACCAAATCTCTTCGTGACCGTCCTTAGGTGCCAGGAAACAAATGCACGGGTGAAATGACATTTTAAAAAGATGCGATCCCCTGTGTTGCTCTATTAGTCCTGAAGCACGCAGGGGAGCTGGCCACCGCACACTCCTGGTGTGGCTGTCTGCACAGCAAGATGATCCTTGTGAGAACGTGACCACTGCAACGCTGTAACACCTGCACTCGTTCCGTCAGCTTACTCGAAGAGAATGGGCAGTAGTGGTGCACCACTGCTCGGCTCTGAAGCAAAAGAATAAATAATGCATGCTCACTTATACTCACACAGTGATCATGCCAATGCCCATTGGTTTGTTTTGTTACACTCAAAGTATATTGGTCTCTCTGGCGAGATCCCGATTCGTCGGTCACCGACGTGACTTGTAGTGACTGAATGAAAGGGAACATAACGTACTTCCTGCAAACACTCTGCTTTCTGACACTTACGCACAATCAAGACGAAGATGGGACGTTTTTCAGGATGGCCGATGTGTGGATGTTTATGATCATGCAAGGACCACAGTGAGCGTTCAACATGAGAGAGTGATGTAAACGCGCCTGATTTCCTGCGTGTGCATCTTTGTAGATGTGTCAGTGTGATAAATGTACATCTCTGTACGTGAGTAAATGCATTATTTTTTCTCTGCATGCTGTAGCAAACCCAGTATAGAGAGGTTGAATGGAAAGTGCTGACATACCACTAAAGCCACGAAACAAATCCAGTCTAACAGAGGCAGAACTGAATCAGAAATTACCTGGTATTCTTCTGACGGCTTGATTAAAAAAAGTCCAAGAGTTTGTGAAACGTACGAGGAAGCGGTTTAAAATTACTCTCTACAATCACAACTTTTTGAGCTCAGCTGTCTAAGTAGCTAATTGTGGTCGTGTGATCACCATCCCCAGGGTCAAAGGTCATCGTCTGACTGAACACGCTCTCAGAGATACAGATGCTCTACACTAGATAGCTAAAACACAGCCATGACAAATGAAGCGCTAGGAGATGAATGTGTTGTCACTCACAGATCGATCTAGATAATAAATGTTCAAATGAGAAGCTAAAAATTCACTTGCCCTCGTGTCATTTCACACCCCTTTGGCTTTCTTTATTCTGTGGCAAAAGGAGAGTTCTGGATCAACTTTCCATATAATATACTCCCTTCCGATACGGCAGTGTTGACCGACACACATCACAAATTTGTGCTTCAGGTCAGGTAAAGTGCTCCTATTATGGGTTTATGAACATGATCTTTCATTCAGTGTGTAACACAGCTCTAAGTGAATGAAACATTCTGCAGAGTTTTAAATCTAAAAGTGCTCCGTGTATGAAGTTATTGTTTCTCAAAAGAAAGAGTCGAAATGAATCATTTTTAATAAGAGTCTCATTGACGCAAACATAACCATTAGCATATTGTTGTTCTTTTCTCATTGGTCTGAATGAAAATGTAAATTCATTCTTCACCACTAGGTGTCTCTTTAAGAGCGCTAAAATATCTGTTTCCACGGTAACGCTGTACACAAAGCAGCAATGCTTTATCAGACATTACAGTCACGATGAACACGAGACCAATCCACCAATCACCGCAGATCAGAGTCACACAGAGGAGGGATGAATCACTGAATGAATCATTTGGGAGTCGTTAAGCAATTAAGGTAAAAATAAATGCTTATTATAAGACAATGGATGTGTTTTTTGACTTTGCATGTGATCCAGTTGTTGGTGACTCCCAAAACTAAAATATTGACCTTTCATCACCCATAATAGGGGCACTTTACAAGTGCACCAGTGTGTAGTATGCATTACTTTTACGTCGTTTCTTGCCCTTTTTTGTAGTTTGACAGTAACCGGTCACCACTGACTTTTTTTTTCTATGGAAGTACAGTAAATACTGTGTTACAATCTCCAGTTGTTTACCACAGAAAGAAGGAAAAAAGACTGATTCTGAATGACTTAAGGGAGATTTGGATGAACTTGACCTTTTCAAGCAAGAGATTCACACTTACACTTACCTTACCCTTTCCCACAACGTTACTAAAATAATTTGGACTTTCGTATTATAACCCAAATGAAAGAAAGCTCAATTTAGGACCACATACAGCCATCAAGAAGAATTGATCAGTTACTCTACTAACTGAATGCTTTAATTCAAAACTAATAATCGTTGCTGATCTGCATGACACCATCACCACGTTACAGGGCGACTGGATCAGGTTTGAAGTGGCTCACGCTAACATCTGTCCTGCTCAAAGGACTTGACACCTGGATTTGTCTCTAGCTTTCTGTAGCTCCGTTCCAAAATCCAATGAGAGATCTCGCTGTCTGCTCTCTACACTGCACACTAGTGAGGGACTGATGTTAGCATGTCGCAAAAATACTGGAATTAAATACTTGCATTTTTAGTATACTAAACTTTTAGTATTGGTTCATGCTGAAAGAAATGTGTGTATTTTTTCTGGGACTGACTGATCTGGTACACACTGACTAACACAAGGTACTGTATTTCAAAGCCTTTCTGCGGCCCTCACTAGGTTTTGGAACAGAGCGTGTGTCTAACAAAAAGAAGACGAGAAGAAGAGAGCGCGAGGAAGCCATACTTACATCCATGAGTGCTGCATTGATGTAGTTGCTGCTCTCTCCGTCGATGGTGATGAGGAAGGGCAGGCAGCGGTCGGGCGGGAGGTTGTCCATGAAGCGGTTCTTGTCGTGATTTCGAGGAAGTAGTGCAATGCTGCAGTCTTCAGGCTGAGGCTGAGGGGTCACTGAGTTCAGCGTCTGTACAGGAGAGCCGAAAGCAGCAGGTGATTCTTAACATCAAAGAACATGTGTCCAATCCAACTGTGTCATATGACAAATGAACCAGATGCAGACACAAACAGGTTGTGTGACATGCTAGCATCTTCCAAAACTAAGAATAAATCTCTGCAACAATACAAAATGATGTGAGAATGCTTCAAACTAGCCCTGTCAAATGATTCATTGTGAATAATACGTGTACACTGTGCATATTTATTATGTATATATAAATACAAACACATGCATGTATATATTTAAGAAAAATGTAATGTTTATATATTAAATATATTAATATACAAAATAAAATATAAGAATATAAATATAGTTCTGACAAACAATCACATAATATATATATATATATATATTTATATATATACACAAATATATAAACATATTTAACATATAAACAACATATTTTTCTTAAATGCATGTGCTTGTATTTATATATACATAATAAATATACATTGTACACACACACACATATTATGTAAACAAAAATGTTTATTTTGGATGTGATTAACCGTGATTGATAATTTGACAGAACTACTTTTAATACAGTGTTCTGTGCTATGAATCTACCAAAAACACAGATTCATTAAAACCACTGAGAGTTGATGAAGTCAAACACTAAACGAAGCTCCATATTCAAAATGAATAATTAATAATGGTAAGGACATATTTGTATGATTTGCTGAAGAAGGTTAGTATATTTGCGTTGGGTCTTAAAGGAAAGCACAGCTGTGAATAAGAAGAAGAGGTACCTGGAACTCGTCTTTGAGGTGAGAGGAATTGCTCTGAGAGTCGATGCGGATCATGTCGTAGTACGCCGCTTTGAACTCACACACGGGAATCGCAGTCTCGCCACACAAACACGCCTCCAGGATGGCATCGTGGATGAAAATGTACTGCTCCTGAGAGCCGGAGGAAAACCAGGGCTTGTGTCATCAATGCATGAGTTTTCATTTCTGACGACCCTATTAGTCTGCTGACCACGATATTACATCCCACTGCAACAAAACTCTGAGTTCATTCAGCCTGAAGTGCATCATAGCAGCGGGACAGATACTACAGCACCGCTGGCTTCTTCGTTTGTGCAGAAACGCAACAGTGGCCCTTTAGTGGTCAAGACTGAGGTTCAGATGCTTTCTAGCTGCCGCAGGCTTCTGAACATACACTTTTTAGTTACTGGCAATAATGGAAAAAGCATATGTTTTGTACGCTTAATGAAATGTAATTGTGTAAATCATTATGATTTTGATGACCAGTGGTTTCCTAAAAATATGTTTAGTAGGGAGAAAATCATAGAGGACCATAAGCAGCATCATGACTGAAGAGCACACCTCGGTCTGAACCATGTTGATTCTTCTGGAGCGCAGAGCTTTGACGCAGTTGTAGATGTCCACCACTCCTTCTCTCTCGGCCATGTCCAGCATGATGTCGATCACGATGTAACATCCTGTCCGGCCGGCTCCGGCGCTGAAACAGACAGAGCAGGGAAGGAAATCATCATCCCTCTCACCTCAGTTCAGTGTACTGCAATGTTCTCTAAATGCTCTCAGATGTCTGTAAAGCTTCAATAATTAGGGTCTGAAGACATTAAATGACATGTTATTATTAACAATATTTATTTATAATAATATAGAATTTGTAATGCTCATAATAAGCAAATAATCATAGATCTTCTGAATAAGTGCACATTGCTTTTAAGTCAAGTGAATTAAAACATTAAAATCCTAATAAAGAACATCCCGTGTAACCGTCCGTTAGTTAACCATCACTTCTTCTTGTTAATACTGCTGCAGCAGATCTATTAGCTCTCATTCACACTGTATGACTTGCACATCTTACACAGCACATATTTTATTGATTTGTTTTCTGTCAATCATCGCAATCCAAACCTTTTCTATTTGACTGAATGACAGAAGATACTGCCATGAGAACAAAGAGAGGAACAATTAAAGCAGTTGAAAGGAAAAGAAAGCTGCATCATGGGACTGTTTTCTCTTTTTTTGCATGCAGCAATGCAGATGAGACCACATCCTGTTCTCGGGGCATGAACGACAGGCAACGTGGTAACATTGTTTCTGCCAGGTGAGTTAAACGAGCTACGAACCGAGAGTACAAAGAGTCACGAGAGCTGCCGTGACTGGCCAACGGTGTCAGATGTGGACGCTGGGACACTGAAGTGTGAGCATGACACACAAACGGAACCGACCACGAGACCATCTGCATGTGCACAAGAGCTGTGATGAGACCCGAGCAACAGGAAGTGATGTCATGAAGCAGTGACACTGCATTCTCCTCTACAACACAAGAATCAGTCTGAAAAAGCCTCTCCGCACACAGGCTGTACCTGCAGTGGACGACGATAGGCCCGGCGGTGGGAGGGTTGGACATCTTGACCCGTCGGATGAATGACAGCAGTCCTGTAGCGTGGTACGGGACTCCGTGATCGGGCCAGCCAGTGAAGTGAAACTGCTTTACCTCTCGCACCTCATTGAAACCCCTCTGTGAAGATCAGAACAAACATCCTTCAGCAAACAAAACCTGGACATTTCAAACTGATGTCAATATATCACAGGAAGTGCATTTGTATGAAAAAAAAAAAGTGATTTGACACTTCAAGGACTGTGACCCAAGTCTTCAAAAGTGTGAATTAAATGCATTTCCGTCAAACACTTGCCACGCTAGAGAAAAGTTCAAAATAATCTCACCCTCTCCAGAGTGAAAGTCCTCACAACGTATTCTGCGAGCGGCTCGACCTCCACAAACGTCACTTTGAAATCTCCATAAACTTCAGCATCATCTGGCCAGTACTTATAGCATTTGACCTACAGGAGGACGAGACCCATCAAACCAGATCGCATGCACTCCAATGCTAACGCGTCTCTAGTGACTGAATACAGTAACTACAGTAACACGGGTGCATCTTGATTCACAGCAGTCTGGTTTCATTCATGCCTGAAGCTGAAATCTTGCTCAAATGCTTTAAGATGTGAGTGATCGCCTCTCATGATGATCCTAAGACTGCTGTGAAATCATAATGAGTCCACAGCGTGCACAAATACACACACAGACATGCTTCAACCCTTTGAGAAGTGTCCGAAAAGTTTCTATCATCATTTTTGGGGTGAAATATGACCTGTTTCTGACAGGCTTTGCGTGATTCACTCAATTGTGTGAGTTACTAGTCCTCGCTCACTCTTCAAAAGGTTTTTGCAGGTAGGGGCCTTCACAGGTCACATCACAGAGCACAAAAACACACCACGGCCCCTCAGCAGGCAGTATAGCGACATACCCGGCCCACCTCCACTAGGTTGGTTACCATCACGATACAGGCCGACTGCTCCTGCCAGATCATCCTCCAGAAGTCATACACCGTCTCGTGGACAGGGCCTGGGGGAAACACAAAGTTCTCGGTTTTTATTTGATGTTTCGTTTGGGAGAAAATTATCGCCATCATCTGACAGATTTTGCATGGCATCATTTGTGATATTAATAAAGCAGAACGCATCAGCGGTATATAAAATCACTGAGTACTGTTTGCAAGCACATTTCTACGTGATTTAACCCATATAAAGTAGTTTGGGCTTAAATTAAGACAAAAATATTAGCTTTTGTCTTAATTTAAGCCCAAACTACTTAACTAGTTTGTGTAGATGCATGTTTCATGCACACTTTTTAAGAGTGTTTCCACACATGATGGCAATGCATTTACTGATTATTTGTAATAGTATACTATAAATATACTATATTTAAAGTGCCACTATTATGTATTTATGAAAATAATCTTACATACAATGTGTAACAAAGCTCATTCAAAGTGAATGAAAACATTAAACAGGTCTTTTCAGGTCGGTCTGAATGAAAATGTAAATTCCAATCCACCAATCGCTGCAGATCAGAGTCACGCAGAGGAGGTAAGGTCAAAATGAAGAATATACCCATAATAGTGACGCTTTAAACATCAGTCAGTTTTTTGGCAACAAATAAAAGACGATTAACTCAGTCTTCCTGGTTTACCTTGAGTTGCGATGTAATGGCTGGGCCTCTGGTATCCCTGCAAGAGGCATCAAACAAATCAAATCTGAGAGTGATTTATTCCACAGTGGACTATGCAAAACGCTTGTCTTTGTCTTGAGACTTGTAATCTCAACACACACACACACACACCACGATTTCTACGCATCAAACACACACTGCAGGGAGACCCGACATCAATCCCCCCTCCCACGAAAACTAAAACACACGACACCAAAATCATGAGCGTTAACTGAAACACAGGCCAGGGATGTTAGCATGCATGACGCCCACGCCACAGGCCAAGCAGATGAGTCGCGGCACGAGGTGTGTGTGTGTGTGTGTGTTTGCTCCATGCAGATGAGGGGTGGGACAGAGGAAGTGTGTTTGAATGTGCCTACAGTGATACTTACATCCCTGTACAGCCAAATCTACCGCCCCATAATCAACCGCATAAGAGTGAGAGAGAGCACAACAATGTCAGTGAGTCAGCAAGCACCTCCAACAAGGAAGAAAAGAAAGCTGTAAATTGTGTATAGTTGAGACAAAGGCATGCATAAAAGACCTCACATACGAGGGAGGGAGAGACGTTTCTCACACGTTCGCCAATGGAGGAGGAGGCGGCATCGCCACTTACATCAATGTAGTTGGCATTTATGTAGTCGGAGGACGGGTCGTCTTCCATTGGCTGCAGGATCACTCGAGAATGATCGTCTACAGCGCGACACACGGCAAACAGAGCAGATTCAGGACAAAAACAGCCTTTCTGGGCATGCTGCTGACTGTAACAAGCTCCTAAACAGCTCTTACGCTGTCCTGGTCATATTTCACCTCACAGTCATTTGGGGGGGGGGGGGGAACACGAAAGATTTATATTTTTTATGTTGACTCAGCACATTTTCTCTCCAACATTTACACATGTCTGAGAAGAGATGATGCAGACTCCCAGAAGACCCTGCAACAACATATAAAACTACCAAATTGTGCTTAATCATATTTTTGCAATCAAGTTTATTCACAACATTGTGCTGACCGTCTGTTTTAATTTGTAACCAATTGGATGATTCATTGAATTGCATGAATGATTCTCCATTTCTATTAACCTACTCCTAAATGTAATGTGCAAACGTAATATTTTGAATGCTAGTAACACTGAGGTCAAGGTTTGATTGGCAGGGAATGCATGAACCGCTGAATACCTTCACTGCTCTGGATAATAGTATCTAGCAAACACAAATGAACGCACGACACTGAGGATTAGGGGGGAAATGTGTTCAATTGAGAATGATCTTACTAAATCGGGCCAATTGAATATTTTTTGCACAATATAATATATTAAAGGAATAGTTCACCCAGAAGTGAAATTCTGTCATCCTGTACTCTCCCTGCAGTCGCTCCAAACCTGTGTGAGTTTCTTTGTTCTGCCAAACAAGATATTGTGAAAAAAGTTTGTAACCAGGCTGTTTCGGGTCAGTATTGTTTTCCTACTATGGAAGTCAGCCAGGTTACAAACGTTTTTCAAAATATAATATATAGATGGCAGAATTTTTATTTTTGGGTGAACTATTCCTTTGAGGTGAAATATGACTCGTTCTTGATGTTCATCAGTAAAGCACCAGCATGTGTAGGCAACAGATGCTTTCCAAACGGTTCTTAAATGACTACAAAACCATCTAAAGGAGAGTTTTGGAGCCAGATATTAAGTATCCTGCACTCTTACATGCAATGATGTTCCCGTATCGATTCTTCGTTCGATTTTGCTCTTTCTTTGCTGCATCCCAGGAAGCAGACTGACCCTCAAAGAAGCTCTGGAGAGAAACACAGAACAAATTACAACGCAACCAACAGGGGCTTAAGTGAATCATCATCATCCTAATTTACTCATGCTTTCATCCTGTCTGACTTTGCTCTGTGTGCATGGAAATACAGGCACATTTGATCACTGAACAGTGAAGGAAGCGGCAGGCGCTCTCAGCAGCTGAAACAAAACTAATTGTTCTGCATCTGGCACACAAACTCCACTGATTAGATTGTGGTTTTGTGATACAAACCGCCAACACTCTTTGCCTGCAACCAGCAAACTCATCAGTGCAAAACATGTGTGGGAGGAGGAGTTTCAACGACTTCTCGGAGAAGTGTATAGTTCACCCAAAATATGAAAAAAAAAATGAAAATTTGCGTTGGACATGAGGATGTAGATGAGTTCAGGCTCTCAGGTTCAGAGAAATAGTAGCGTTAATCCGTGAATGGGTGCCGTCAGAATGAGAGCTAAGTAACACACCACTCACTAACATTTGGAGAAGACAAAACATTAAGTTTTTAACTTCCGACTAAATTATAATCATTATAATCAATATAACTCATCATCCATAATAACACTTCCTCCAGGGAAAAAATAACCGTGTCTGAATCTAGAGAGAAATTTGCACAGATCATGTCACAGATCATTTCTCCTGTGTGATTACGGATTATGAGCGTGTAGTTTACCCAGAGACAACAGTTTGAAGGTAAAAACTATGGATTAGTTTGATCTTCTGTCTTCTCCAGATGGACTGGAGCCACACTGATGCAGAGACACATTCATCTCGGATGTTAAAATAGCAGTCTCTGCTGTTTCCAGTTATTTGTGGTGATTCAGAAACGACACACTTTACTGTTAATACTGTGCTTCTCACAGTCATGCACTACACTGTGCGCGGTCTAACCTCATACTCCTCTTTGAAGCCGTAGCTGTCGGAGGTCTTCATCAGGTTGATGTGCTGCAGCAGGTCAGCCACCCGTATGGCGGGATGAAGCTGTCCGGTCTGATAGGGCGACTCGGTGCCCTCGCAGTGGTAGCGCGGGATGTCCAGCAGTCTGCTGTTCTCGGCCGCTGCCGTGTGGTTCTCATCTGACAAACAGGTCAGGAAAGATTCATTAGGACGCACACTGAGGGTTTTAGACAAACCTTTTACATGCTAAGCTCAAAGGACTCGGCGCGCACACACACGCACACACACACACGCACACTCACAAAACCTCACAAATGCATATACAGTCCCAGAGTTGTGCACTCTGAACAGGACAGAGGCGTTTCTTCACACACACTTACCAGTGATAGGCACTTATGGGGCAGCGGGAGAGAAAAGAGTTGTTTAGTTCAGCGTCAGCTCAAACACACGGGCTCTGTAGTACAGCTGATGGGTAATATGGACTGAACGTAAACAGATCACAGCTACAGGACACTTAGACGAGGGGGAGCACACACAAAGCACTCTCTACATCACATCCAGACCATTTTAGAAGGCACTTTCACTGTAGCTGTGGAAGTCACATGACCTACATATATATGTATTTTAGTGCGGTCAAACGATTAATCACATTCAAAATAAAAGCTCTTCTTAACATACACGTTTATTTCTAAACGGGTCACAATTATACCCTTTATCTTTTTATTTTATGCTTAAAAAAAAGATATTTCGTACTTCTAGTTCTTCATTTGAACATCTTTAAAGGAGATTTTCTCACTACTCTTTAGATTGTTTTGCTCCCTCAGATCCCAGATTTTCAAATCTGACATCAGACATCAATGGAAGCATTATTTATTCAGATGATGCATAAATATCAGTTTAGAAAACCTGAGCCTTATGACTGGATTTATTCTCAGGGTCACATGTATATTTATTGTGTATATAAAGACACACACGTGCATGGCATGCATATATTAAAAAATATATATTTTATGCTTATGTATTAAATATATTTTATAATTGATATGAAAATAAAAATTTCAAAATATATGCTGTATGTGTGCCTTTATATATACATAATTAAAATACACAACACACACACACACACACACATCTGTTCTTCACAAAAACCTGTTTTGACTGCACTAATACATCGCATCTACAACAGGCCACAAAGACACCTCTGAATATTATCAAACCACAGGAAATGATTTACAAACAGCCCCCATCGACTCTCCAGAGCAAAGACGAGCGCAGGTTTTAGAGCTGCTTCTACAGTTTCTGCAGACTTCATTCGGTCACAAGAACGTCTCTGGATCTCAGACGTCAGAAAGACGCAGCTGTTGTCCTCTGCAGAGCCGTGGCCTAAGGGGACGCTTTAATACCCTGCCGTCATCACACCGCTGAACTCTTTCCTGCTAGTTCTGTCATGTTAGCTCTATGTTAGCATCTGACACTGTTAACCCAGATGACTGCAGTTATATTAGGTTTACGAGTAAGCTGTCACTTCAGTTTCCGCATCATCCCACGAGCTCCGGGAACACTTATAATGTCATGCGTGTGTGTGTGTGTGATGAGGCTTTGCTAAAACATACAGAGCAAGGCTTTCAGTTGATTCTGCTTCCAGATTTTCACACAGAGCATCTTGTACATCTTAACATACTTGAATATCTCTGCAGATCTTTTAATGGTAAATTATTAAGGTCCCTTGTGACAAATAAATATACTGAAATTCTACTAAGAAAATATAGAAATAATAGTATTTAAAAGAATATAAGTGATATGTCATATACCATATATAAATAATGAATTCTATGTTAATTTAAATAAAAGGAAAATGCTTTAAAGTTATATTAAATGAAATTAGCTGGACTTTAGATTGTTTTGATTTAGATTGCATATAAAATCTGCTGAATATACTGATAAAGAGTTTCATCCAGTTGTGTCATTTGTATTAGTAATTACACTGTTTTAATGATGTAACAGCACATAACACACTGGACTGATGCAGATCTTTCCATGTGCTGCAGTTCATCCGTCATTAAACGAAGAGAACCTCTCTTTAAACCGCAAGGCAAAACTGTTGCTATTATAATAAAGTGAGGTTTGTTATAATGTCAAAACATAGTAGATGTCTCTGCTGTCTGTGATAGATCTAACCCTAACCAGTAGAGAAACGGCTCTCCTTAGGGACAGATGCAGTTTTATTTTAAGGGGAGTGTTTGGGTTCATCGGTAGAAATTATAATTACCCTTAATTAAAAAACAATAAAAACTCAATATGTCCTCATTTAGCAGACGTGTGTGTCCACAGCTGAAGAAAAGCACACTCGGTCCTCTCACCAGACATCTGTCCTGTTCTGAGCTGTTCTCCATCCGGGCGATTCGCTTCACTGTGTTATACACGAGGAGCCGTGGAAACTATTGAGAAACCCCGTTCTATGTAACACAACAGGAACATGGTGTGGGGGGGGGGTGGGTGCTACATGAGTGATGCATGCTGGGTAATGGAGGTCTTTATGTACAGCAGGAGCACTCAGCTCAGTTCAGTTCTCTCGACCAGAATCAAACCTTGTGACTCCAAGTTACTGAACTAATTGGAGAGAAGTGTTTGGCTGGAAATATGGAGAAATGAAAGACAACATGAAATTGTGCTTTACTTCTCTCACAAAACTTACTAATTAAATAGTGAAAAAAATTCAATTGAAAAATTTCTAAATGCAAAAATGGATTTAAATCATGATTTGATTAGATCGGCCTATTTTGTTGGTTAATATGATTTCCTTCCTTACGAAAGGTGGAATCTATCTTTTCTCTTACTGTAACATACACTGATCGAAGGGAAGTGAAGCGCACAGTAAGACCAAATGTAAAGTGTATTTGATGTTGTCTTTGTTCAGCACAGACTGAACTGAACTGCTCTGAGGAGTCTCCGGTGATCACAGACACGGACACAGCACACAGCAGTCCTCACCTAACACAGCTGTCGGCACGAGAGGGTCATTAGGCACTGCAGAGAAACATGAGAGTTATCACACACAAACAACTCAAAACTGAAATCAGAGCGTCGGCTCTCCAGATCTCACTCAGAACGTGGGTGCGTTTGGCAGCTCATCAGGTCATTGCTAATAACTAACCTGGATGCCTTGTGAACTGCAGAGGCGTTGGTTTGGCAAGAGAGAGCTAGATAACCTACACTCCTGATCACACACATATCAAGGGGAAGCTCAGTACGACTCTACAGTGTCGATGTGTTGTGAGCTGTAGCGTACTCACAGCGGTTGCTGAAGTTGTGCGAGTCCATGAAGGTGACGGACATGGGCTCCTCGGCGTGTAGAGTGCTCTGGTCAGCATAACTGCGGTCCATGGAGTTGACCATGTGTGTCATCTCCTGACGGGTGTTTCCGATGGCATCCTTGCGCTTCTTGGCGAGCTTCCTGATAAGCCAATTACAGAGAGAATCATTAAAGATCTGCTCCTCCATCAGAGCACCCTTCACACCAGCCCAAAACACCCACACGAAGCAATAAACACCAGACAGGAGAGAGAAGAAGGGATGATCCGATGGGAGAGCTTTAGTTCCACGGTAAAGGACAACTCAGAGGAAACTTTTAGGAAATGCTTGCAAATTAGTGGATGTGATTCAGAGAAATAAAACCATGTCTGTTCAAACTACTCGCTTTTTCTACTCTTTGTGTGCGTGTGTGTCAGAGCAGGTCATTTTATGCTTGGAATCGTCATTTAAGATTTGGTACATTTTTGTTCTCTTTGCATTCTGGACTAACATAACTATAAACTGCAGCAAATAATGATCTTAATCAGCATTTTTGTCTTGTTTTCATGAACAATGTGAAAGGAACTAGCTACAGTGCAATCAAACTGTCCGAAATTATTTGAATCTATATCAAGGCTGTCTGTGCTTTTTTTGTAGTTGAAATAATAAAAGCAAAAATATTTGACTTATTTTGCGATACGTGCATTCAAACAATTTAATCTAAAGAAAGGCTACAATTCAGGATTAAAGTGTACAACATGACATCAAGAAGAAATCCTGAGGAGAGGTGCGCTCTGAGTCTTATCTTAAGGAAGATTCATTGTTTGTAAAACAAGACTCAATACTGATCACGACTTTCTGTGTCAGGTCGTTTGTGTATTTAAGAAATCTAAAACATTCACTTGTCATGGTTTTACTTTTTTTTAATGAAATGCAATGTGGAGCTGTGAAAGATGATCTGTTTGTTACAAGATTTCTATGCTCTTTTTGACAAGAGCAGATAAAAGCAGCAATCTCTGGGTATTTGACTGAGGTTTTGTAGAGAACTCTTAGAAAGCCAGACTAAAGGTCACCCGGGGACACATGAAAAACACCCTCTTCACCAAATAAATGAACGGATGAGTGTGTGAGGATGAGAGGTGGATGGAGACACGGTGAGTAACTATTCCACACACACACACACACACACACACACATGCACACACCCAAAACCAACCCAAAAACAACAGACGAATAACAGACACAAGTGCAGCATTCTTTTTTCAAATAACACCGCTTGGATGCGACCGTCGCCGAGCATGTCCAAGAGCTACTACAATGCAAAGGAACGTGATTGGTCAAAGCGATTTGTGTTTTCGCTTGAAAAAAGGATACTGCATCTTTAAAAGACTAACAGGACTAACCATAGACAGAGAGCAGAGAGCCCTGCATGTTAAGTCACCGTTTTGCTTTTGCTTTGGTCTGAGCGTCTCTGTTACTTACAGGTAATATGAGTACGAATAGTAGCTCCTCCTGGCGAGCGAATGAGAAACAGCACAAACAGATGAAGAGATATTGGTGAGAGCAATGTGGGCATCATCCGAACCAACATAAGCAGCAGATTCCTAGTCAAGAGCAGTTCTGATGGGAGCTTTTAGCCTGATCTCTGCCGCCCTCTTTGGCAGCGTCGATTCAAACATGCATGTCATTTGCGTGCAATCTGAAACCCTATTTACTTGACAGTCGACAGTCAAAAGAAAGGAAAAGAAACAAAACGCAATCAGAGCATGCAAAATCTCTGGCTGCTCGGTGTCATCATGCATTCAGGCGCTCTGACGTGATAAATCACTGCAATAACCCTCGAAGCACAGACGATTTAAAAAGATTTGAAAAAAGCCATTTTTAAAAGAAAAAAAAAAATCACAAATGTGGAGCACAACCAAAAGGGCAAAAACAAATAAAAAAAAATGCTGCACATCAAATCAAAGTCAAGCTGCTGCAAAATAAGCAGCGTCAATGACCACAGTTTTAAAGATGCAGTATCTTCGGTTTGACCGGGAAACATTGATTTGTAATTCTCGCTGCGTGTCGAGGTTCAGCAAATACACATGATAATTCATTTCAACAGGATGGTAACACACACACATGAAGCCGCCACAAACAAAGGTCTCACGTCTGGCAAAAGTGTTTAATGTGTTGAACGCTGCACTACGCTCCACCTAAATAAAGCGTGGTTAGTAAAACAAAAACACATTTGGGTAACACTTTATTTGAAGCTGTTCATAACACAGAGTAATTATGTAGTAAGTATTTGCTAGTAGTCGTTGTACTTGTCATGTAAGTAAGTTCTGGAACAGTTAGTAATGATAACAGACAGCTACTGTTACACATGTGTTACACACCGAGTCTG
>JAUMHR010000079.1:1061691-1074950 GCA_032361145.1 Enteromius fasciolatus
TATGTGTAAAGGTGCTGTTGACTTGAAAAACAACTAAACTAATTCATACATACAAGGAAAATAGATGAACATCTAAGTTAAGTTATGTGTAATAAAGTGCCGAGACCCCAGCTGAAATCTATCAGTAATTAGGAAGTCTGTGGAAATACATATGAGCTGCTTCAGTCTCAACACCTACAGTACCAGGATGAAATAAGGCTGAACACTTCAGCAACACAACGATCCCAAACACAGCTGAGGAAACTCCACTGCTGTCAGAGAAAGAAAACTGAGCTGCTAGAACTTGAATCAGAGCTCTTAAAAGATGCACACAGTTTCTTGAAGAATCACACCTGAGCAATATATGAGACTAGTTTCTCCTTCAGGAGACGCCTTGAAGCTCTCATCACTAACAAAGGCTTTTGTACAAAGTTTTTAAGACATTTCAGTATTTTTTGCCCTGCGTCATTCCACTTTATTACTCATAACTTAAATTCTGAACTTATTTGTATTGTTTTCTTTGTATGTATGGATTTCAAGTCAACAGCACCTTAGAGAAGAATGTGTTCAATACTTACTTCACCCTGCTGTATGTCTATTCAAATCTTTCTCTGAAATGTAATTATTAACATGACTAGAATGAATGGGGCAGGGAAGTGTGTGCTGCAGGCTCGTACCATCCTCCTCCGTCTGGATCACAGTCTCGTCGCTCTCTTTGCGTCCCTCGGGGTTGGTGAGGATCATCTTCAGGCTGACGTTGGTGTTGGGCGGCAGGTTACCCACCACGTGTCGGGGGGCTTTGGGGTCCATCTCCAGGCAGTCGGCTTTGCTCTGGTTGGTTTTGTGGTAATGGTAGCAGATGGTGACGTTGAAGGTGTGACAGCGGGTGATGTTGTAGCCCAGCGACTCCCAGTCCACGGCGATGAAGCGCGCCTGCGTCTCTGCGATCTTCAGACTCTTGGGGGTCCTCATGGGTTCTGAGGGAGAAGATGAGAGGCGGGTTAGAGACACCATTCACCCTCGGAGAGACACCTTCACAGCCACAAATACAACTCAGAGGTTGTCTCCCTTCTGGAGGCAAATAAAAGCATAATGATGTGACACAGACACGTTTATTAACGGCTCAGAAATAGAAACGCCAGCAGTAGAGATTCCATAATAGTTTCTGCACATATCAAACAGGCCACGTTTTATTGAAACCCAAACCAGATCTATATGCATGTTATAGATTATGTAAAGGAGTCATTCACGCTTTCACCTTTGGTTCTTTTTTCTTTCCTTACAAATATTTCAAATTAATTTATTTTACTTCAAGTAAAGTTAAAATCTATTGACATATTTACTGACATATCGGTATTTTTGTTAAGTACACAAATATGTAAATGTACATGTAGTAAAATAAATGTATTTCAGATAAATGAGCATTTTCCGGAGTGTGTTTTAATTTAAGTGCAAACCGCATGCCTTGTTGGCAGAGGCTATTTACTAAAAACATGTGATTTTAACTTTATTTTTTTATAAATTTTCTATTTACACTTTTTTTCGGCCGGTTTTCTCCAGTCATTTAGTTACTCTGAAACACCAACCATTTCTTACCATCCACTTCAATCTCATACGCATCCAGTCAACAACCAATGCGTCTTTTACTCAGATACACGTCACGATACAGAGAAGATCGTTTCATAGCAACGACAGCTTCAAATGCTTTAAGAACTTCTCTTTCCATGTTTAAATGAGAAAAGGCTGAAGTGAAAAGCGAGAGTGAACTGGTACGAGCGGTGCGAGAGAGAGACGGGAAGGGTTGTGAAAGCAAATGAGGCACCTGTGGACCAGATAAAGGCTCCTTCATACACACACACACACACAGATGCAGACATTTGAAGCATCTCTAAACTAGCCAAAGCATCAGTGAGAGAGAGGTTTCTTATAACGCCTCCCCAGAATGCATCAGTGCAGCACTCCAGGATGGCTTGTAATTACTGTAACAGAGTAATTCCCCTGCGCCAAACACTTCATCAGTGTCAAACAAACACAACACACATCCTGGGATGTTTTCCAGCATTGGTGCTTGGTTCTGAGATGTTCAGATTGTTGGTTATGACTGAATGTCCAGTATGCTTTGACCCTAACATTAATCTTTGACTTGAGCTTAACTCGAACTAAACTGTAACCTTCGTGTACAGTCATAAATCAGCAAAGCTCTCAATAAAGTGCAGCCTCTGTGTGACCTCAGAGTCAGGCCGGACTGAGCTGAGGTCAGAGACCAGATGTCCAAACACTCCAGTATTGAGCTGTTACACACACACACACACGAGTCCACTGGAGCGTTTCTGTCACAGTAACTATGCATTTTTATGCAGTTAGCTTCAAATGTGATCAAATCAGACTAATCCGAAGAAAAAACTGCACACAGAAAATATGTTTTACACAAAAGTCTGCTTTTAGTATTTTGGGGAAAAAATCTGAATGTAAAAATTGAAATCATCTGTGAACACAGATGCGTGGAAAGGAACAGCACGGTGGATGTCTTTAGAAAGCGCAGTAATTCATTTTAATAACACCTTTTCCTTTTCATTCAGCCTTTGTTCATTTTTCCTCTCCATTCAAAACAAACATGACATAACTTTATTATTTATCCCCAGTTCTTACACTTTCTTCCTAAATATCCTCGGGTACATCTGCCCTCTAGTTTGACCGTGTGCTTGTGTCTGAGATTCAGTGACCCGCGGTCTGTTTTTAGCACAGCTCTATTAGAAGTAATCTGTTCACACTTTAGTTTGGGGACCAAATCTCTTTCTAATTGGCTGCTTATTAATAGTTAAGGTAGTATAAGGAATGGACTGAATGTGGTCATGCAGAATAAGGCATTGATATGTGCTTCATAAGCACTTATAAACAGTCAACTTGCTGAAAGTCAGAATTGGTCACTAAAGCGTTAGCAGTAACAGGTTGATCAGTGGATTGAGCGTAATGTGTAGTTGAAAAACAAACGATCTGAGCTGGAAATTGATTTGATTGTGGCTCCTGGCATCTGAACGTGAGAAAGAGACAGACAGCCAGACAGGAAATCTCCCCGAGGTTTTCATTTGGAGCCGTGCCACCGGTGACCCTGCAGGATGACAAAACATTTGTCAGGACTTCCTCGTTGCCACCGCCGCCGAGAGGAGGTCAGATGCAATAGAAGAAGAGAGACACCTGCTGACCTCTCCATCGTCCCTCACACATCTAATAACAGCCTCCGTCCTCGCTCGCCTCCCTCGCTTATTCAGAAGAAACACCGTCAGAGACAGAGCGGAGGGGCCAGACTGAAAAAGCTACATGGAATAAAGCTAAAGACGCCTCTCTAGGGCCGACTCGGCTCAAAACAAGTGTCAGTCATCACAGGAGGGTCTGTACGTCTGGAATCACAGACAAAACCCAGAGAATGCAATCACTAAACAGCGCTCATTATCCTGCAGTCTTCGGCTAGTTCTGAAGTGTTTCTGAGGTTTATTCTATTCAATGAGATTTTTTCATCAGGATAGCAGCAGCTGTACACCGTACATACACAATCCTAACAAAGCAATGAAGAGATGCTCTTCCTGTCATCATTCTACCCCACAGCATTTCAGATCAAACACGAATCTTCTGCTATTGTCTTCTTTATATTTACCTTTTTAAAAAAACCAAAGGTGCTTCATCTCATTTGATTATTTTTTACTTTTATTTGGAAAAGATCAGACTGTGAGGTTCTGTAGTTCTCATTACAACTGATTATAACTGACTTAGATTTGATCTGATGCTTTATATCTGTCGCGGTGGTGTTTGTGGAGATCGCCGGAGACCAGAGCTCAATTAAACTTAAAGTCCTTTTTAGTAATAAACACCCAATGGTTCAAACATCCAATGGTGACACAAGTAACCCAAAATAAGAGCAAACACGACATAACATATGTAACATTTACCTCGACTGACAAAATCAAACTCGAAAGACAGGGATTTATACACAAAGACTGAGGAATCAACTCATAATCACATCACAACACAGGAAAGACCATATAAGGGCAAACAGGAACTAGGACGGAACACAATGAAAACGAAACTAAACACAGAATACAAAAACACAGGCTTTAAACAGAACTAAACAGACATACAATATCTGTGAGATATGACTGGAAAAGAGCACAGAACTATTGTGCATTGTTTCTTTACTAACTACTTTCTGAATCAGCCTCGACCAGCTGAGCAATGATACTGTAACGTTTTATGTCTGTTTAGTTTTGGTTTAAGTCTGTGTTCTTGTATTCTTGGTTTGGTTTTCATTGTGTTCGTTTCAGTCTATGTCTTCCTGTCTTCCTTCCTGTTTGCCCATATATGGTCTTTCCTGTGTCCTTGTGTAATTATTAGTTGATTCCCTTCCACCTGTGTTTCCCCAGCTGTGTCGTGTCCAGTGATTAGTCTTCAGTGTTTAAAACCCCTGTCTTTTGAGTTTGATTTTGTCAGTCAGTGTGGATGTTACGTTGGAGTTCTCTGTGTTTGTTTTTGAGTTTACTATTAAAACAGACTTTAAGTTTATTACATTCTACGAATCCTGCGCTCTCCTTTATCCTCCTGCACGCACCGGGACAGATACGAGGACAGACATGAATCCGCTCTCTTAATTCTTTCAAATAAACATGACATAAACCAGCGCATGATTAATTGCATCACAAATAAAGTAGCTTTTATTCACATGATTTAATCTGTGTATATATTTATCATGTATATATAAATACACACACACAAAAAAATATATTTACATATATATTCAAATAATTTATATTATATATAATAATTAATTACATTTCACCCAACACTGATGCCTGTGACTAAATTACCCATGATTCTCCTCTGCTTATGTGCACAGAGATCTGCGGCACACTTGACAAATCTTGATGGCAATCACACGGTTGTGGTCCTCTGAAACAGCAGGGGGCGGGACAACGCTACTGTCGCCATGGCGATAAGGACATGTCACTCACTGTCGAGTAAAAATCCCACAAGAGGGGAAATTTATATGCATCCAATTCACACCCACGCCCCGTGATCAATCCCGCCGGCTGAGGAGAGCGTGGATTTAAGTGGCGAGCTGAAGGCTGATAGATCCCTGACATCCTCCATCAGTTGAAATGTCAAGCAGGCAATAAAACGTAGTGGTGAACAGCAATGAATTGCTCTGATTTGGCACGGCCCATCAAGCCCAGAACCACACACACACTCGCACACACAGATAACATTTTTCCTGCCAACAATTACCGGCCTCCCTTCTTCCTGTCTCTGTGAGGCGGGATCAATACGAGCGGAGAGCTGCATTAAGTTGCTAGATTAAAGCATTACTCCTCTGTAATAAAGCTTTATTGATCAGCCACTCCGTGATCAAACCCGAGCACACGTCCACAGCTCACACCTTCACAGTCTCAAAACACACACTTCCTGTCTGTCCTAAGAGCTGGAAGAAAACAGCAAGCCGAGTGAACGTGCAGGAATTCTAGAGTTCAAAGATGGCATGGATAAAGGCCTGGCAGAAAACGAGTAATAACGCCAGAATTATTCCGTGACTCAAGAACATCTATATCATATGACACTAAAGAATGGGTTCAGTGCTGTCAAACAACTCATTACATCCTAAATCAAAGGTTTGGTTTACATGATATATGTGTGTACTGTGCATTCATAAATATACACATATGCATGTAATGTATGTATTTAACAAATGAAATATTAAATACGCTTGTAAACGATATAAAGGTAACACTTCAGAATATGTAACATTAATTCACGATTAACTAGGACTCTCAATAATGATACAGTTTCTGATAGCTAGTGGTTTAGTTTAGGTGTTGGGTAGGATTAGAGATATAGAATAAGACATTGATATGTGCTTAATTTGGACTAATAAACAGCTAATATTCTAACAATCAAGAGATCCTAAAATAAAGTATTACTCATAATGAATAAACACAACACACACTGTTATGATTTCTGTCAGGGTTGTGTGGACTTTTATTATGAAGTGTGTCTCTCTATGTTCCTTTGTGTCTGTGCTCAGTTACTCACTTGTCTGTTACCGTGACAACTCATTAGCTCCTCCCCCTAGTTAATTAATTATTTAATAATATTATCTTTATGACCCAGTCCCTGCCGAATACTCTGGACTATTCTTGTGCATTGCCTTCTCTATACCTGTTTGACCTGGATTACTGAAGAAAGCTAGCTAACGAATCCCTTCATCACACACACACACACACACACGTGATTAATGTGCTTCATTATTTCACAGTACTTATTATTATAATCAAAGCTACTATTATTCAAATTATTATTATTTACCCAAATTAAAAAAAAAAAGTAACACATTTTTAAGATATCATTATAATATAACTGGAGTGTAAAATACAAATGAAAACGAGTAGCAGAAGTGTTATGCCTATATACCGACAGCACAACCACAACACTAATATTTAGGGTAGCTTTTTCAAACCATTTATTTGATTAAATGTAGTATTTGTATGATTACATAGTCTGTTTCCAAGTATTGTTAATAATAATAATAATAATAATTATTTGCTATATGATTGATGAAATGTTTTGGTGCTTGGTGAGTGCTGATTTGGAAACAGATATTGAATGTTTCTCCGTCTCTGTTAGTAAAGTATAGTGCCACGGATAAATGAAGGCCGTGCGCTGGAACACAATAAATCAGAACAGATATTACAGATAGATAACACAGGATATGCCGGGTCTGTATGTTTGTGGTTTTAAGCAGCGTCACATTCAGTTCAGCTTCAAACTCCCATTATTCTGAGTCGTGCTGTAGATCTTCTCTACCTAGTGCACACTACAAAAACTCCTAGCTCCAACCAACAAACCCAACGCAGACTGACATTTCAAGACAGCAAAGAGCAGAGCCATTGATTTCATTAGCAAGCATTATTGTTTCCCATGAGGCAGTGCTTTGTGTCGCTTCACAATGCATCAGTGTCTGCGTACACACACACACACACACACACACACACTTCCACAGAGGCTGTGGTTGTCCGGCAGCACAGATCAATGTTAATCTCGTTCACAATGACTTCTCAATGGCACAGCTACCTGATGAATAGACTCATCGATTTGCTGTTGTTCTGCCACTTCAGGAAGGTGAAAACACCGGCGCTCTTCTTCAATTAGTCTGTATGGGAGGAAGATGATCCCTAACAGACGTCTCTTCTGGGCTGCTTTAAGCTGAAAGTCTGAAGCGGTGTTCATCTACACCAATCTCACGAAGCTTCACGTATGAGCAGCAGTCTTCTCAAACATGGCAGTAATGAGCACAAAAGCAGAGTTTTGACGTAGTTAGTCTTCTTAATTCAGCGTGTCGGTCAACAGAAAGCTGCTCGTTTGAAAGTGAGCTGGGCTTTATTCATTGCTGCTAATGTGACTGTACCTCATACAAACACAAGAAATACAATAAAAGAGCAAGTAATTCTGCGTTTAAACACACACAGCACAAAACAACACATGAAAATAGAAAAAAGAAATATTGGGACAATTTAATATCATTTTTTGTATCCCTTTTTTTTGTCTATTGTCTGAAGCAGGTGTGATCCTGCAGTCATTTAGCATTCAGCTCTGAGACACAGAGTGATACTTCACTTCCTTCAGCAGCATCTGAAGATGGCCCAACACGGCCTGCCACTACTTCAGACTAAACGAGCGGCGACGAGCGCGAGCGCTGTGTGTAAACGAGAGCTTTACAGGGGCCACACTTGATCACAATTTATCCTCGACTGCACATAATGGAGCGATGGAAGAGAAGCGGGAAGAGTAATAGGAGGCATTTCATTTAATTGCTATAAATTGGAGGGTCAGGGAATGTGAATGTATTTTTGAAGGGCTGTTTATCGCAGCGGCGGATCTTCCAGCTCATATTGAAAAGAGGACACAGGAGACGGACGGCTTTTCTCCAACAGAGCCATTGAAAACAGGCTCGTTCGATGGCCTACTTGATCCCGCCTTATTCTCCTTATCGACGCCTTCCTCTAACATATTTGGCCAACACAAAGACTGTCTGCCCACATACTTCCCATAATGCCATTACTCAGGAGTGTATGTCCAGCACTCTGTAATCACGGCTAAAGATCCGATACTGGTTAGCTTTAATTATGCTTTTACACCACAAGTGAGACTCCCTGTGGGCAGGAGGAAACGGCCGAGAGAGAGGTCTGTAATGGGCCGCGCTTCATAAATTTCAAGACAATCAATGCAGCAGTCTGCTAAGAAACAAACACACACACCTGACAGACGATCAGCTCTTTACTATCATGCACGGTCAGCCTCGAAACACGACACAAAGACTCTGCTCCAGGGCTATATAGACTGATTTAATCCACAAACTGGTCTATGTTGATTCTGCTTATGAATAAACATTATCCAATAAAAATATTATTGGAACCAATAAATGCAATAATCTTTGTGCTTTCTTGCTTTTGATATGAAATAAAGTATTGTCTTTCAAATTCTGTATATTTGTTACAAAACACCATCAATCACCGCCGTTCTGACACGCTTCTGGCTTAAGAACAATACGCCACGTGAACCCATAAACTTGATAGTCTGCTAGAATAATATACAGAAATAACTAAATATATGCACTGTATAACATATTCATTCTATTTTTTATTTGTATGCATTATTTATTTCATGTATGTAGTTTTGTATATATTTAACTTTTTATGTTTATTTAAAAAATAAAGAATTCCAGTAGAAACATAACTATATCATTAAAAAATCTTTTTATACATATGTTCATATGCATCAGAGAATCAATCTGTGAATATGATGCCTGCTTTGAGAGGAGAGGAAAATCATCTTAATAGTTGATGCTAAATGAAGCTCTTAGCAATGAATATTACTGATCCAGAATTGAGTTTAGATGTAGCCGGGAATTGACTAAATATCTTTAACGTCCCTAATGATGAGCTGCGGCTCCAGGGTCACATACATCTGAATGAGACAATGCTGAGTTCAAGTCTAATGAACTGCAAGCTTGCGAATCGAACCTGAATCTGGTGTCGGGCGTTCTCCGCAGCTGAACAGAGGAACCCGTGAGCGCTCTCATTCATCTCAATGGCAGCTGCTTGGCTGACGCAGGACCCCGGGGTGTTTGTGATGTGAAACTCGCACTCACTGACGCTCAGTTCTGCAGTCTGGGAGTTTTGAGCCAATTTGAGCAGGGCTGGCCACAGCTGCTTTAAAGATTACCAGCTCAAAGAGTTTTTTATATCGAAAAAATCCCTCAGGGACAGTCTGGACCAAAGCGAGCAGCCAAACCTTGAGCTCTTGACGGAACCGTGGCTTAGCGCTAGCGCCGTCTTCTCTACCCGTTCTGAAAGACTGAACTTCTAACTTTGAGAAGCGCATTAGAACGGTACTTGATGTTGATCTCTCTCCCGCTCATCTCCCGTCTTCTCAACGGAAGTGGCAAAACGGACAAAAATTGTCTTTTCTACGTGAGACCATGTGAAGGACACGTGATAATCTTTGAAGATCTTAAACCACTCTCCATCATCAGCCTTGACACGGAGAATCGCTCTCAGTCGTGTGTGGACACCTGTAAACAGCCCAAACGAGGCTGACTCCAGGGATGAATACATAACGAACCCTCACCATCTGCTAATTACTGGAGTCCAATCAGCTCGTCTTCCTCACGTCTGTTCCTCTACCTGCTGCTCAGACGATCCTCATTCACCTCACATCACACCAGATCTCTTTATTTCCTGCTCTTACTAAACATCAACTATGGCTTTGTTTCTATTCCTTCATGAAGCAGGTGCTTTTATCCAAAGTGACTTCAGAAGCGATGAAACCAACAGAAGAGAAATATAAAGTGACGAGTGTTGGTCAAACGCAGCACATGTAACACAATTATTTATTTATTTTCATAAAGTAAAATAAGATATGAAGATATATTTAATAAATAGAATTAAACAAGTAGATAAAATAGAAATAGAACATACAGTTATTGTATATATATATAATTTATTTTTTAATTAATTAATAAAAAGAAAATAAGCAGACTGGGTAATATTCCTTCTGAGGACCCATTACAATCACAGATTCTACCTAGATTTGTGAACTTCATGGTGTTTGTTTATTTATTGTTGTTTGTTTGAATAATAAAAAGCCGCATGAATGTTTATTAGAAGTAATTAAGCACATAATAATGTCTTATTCTACATCCCTAATCCTGCTCAACTACATTACTGACAATAATAAACAGTCGTTTAAGGATTTAGTGAGGAAAAACATGATATAGTACTGAACCGATGACAAACGATATTCCGTGAGTAACATCTTACAGCACACACAGTGTGTCATACGGACTACATCCTGACATCCTGCTGAACGACATAAAAGAAAGTTTCTGGTCAATTATTCCTCCAAGTCCTCAGAAGTATGAACGAGGAGCACTTTCGCTTCAGGAGGGGTGTACGGGAGACTTTCAAATCCTAATAAAGCCCTGCTTGCTCCTGCATATCGCTGGCTGCGCGTCTCCATCTGTCTGTCTCTCGTCTGCGGGACTATTAGAGTGTGAAGAGCTGGATTAGTTTAAGCTTTTTCCATCATCATATGTTTTCTACTGTCAGGCCTCAAATCTCCCTCCCGCTAGGAAGCACAGAGGGCCCTTATGTGTTACCAGGCAACCAGGGACAGCCCATAATCTTTGTTTTGACAAATAAACAAGGGAACGAGTGAGATTATGGGCTGATGGGAGGTTCTTCAGCTTTCTCCCGTCAGGATAGCTGACACGTAACCTGTCTGTGAACCCGAACCTCTGAGGGAACGCGTCCGCACGATAGCCGCTATTGGGGCGGGATCCTCATGTGTAGCATTTACACTAAACCAGGTACAGAGCGTTTCATTCAGCCTGCTGTTTTTGTGCTCGAACCCTTATTTTAAAGGAAAACAGGAATTGCTTTCATAATGTTTTCTGATCAAATTGCACGCCTTTCCTCCACTCTCAGACGACTCTTCAGGCCGCGTGGGCTTGTGAATGCCAGAACCCCTGCAGAAGATGCCAGGATGAGCAGCATGTGCTCCAGCTCTAGCTCTTCTTCCAGATATATTTAATTGTGACTTGGCGAATATTGTCAGTGTACGTGAGTGTGCTGGATTTGCATATTGGTTTTTGTGTTGCCAGTAGAAAAGTAAGTTTATACGGGAGGAATGCCTCTGATTCGCTGTAGTTTAATCGATCCAGAGGTCAGTCTTACAGGTGTTTCTACACTCTGAGCTGGGAAGCTAAATGTTACGAGTGAGCGGTCATTAATCCTGATTTCCCCAGATTTGGCTTCACTCAGTTCTGTTTATTTAAACATTACCACACTCTATCATTAAAAATTCAGCTGAGAGGAAGAGGAGGAAATTCAAAACATGCAGCGTTCTTTCAAGGTGTAAGAGTGCATCACACACACACACACACACACACAGGCCTCGGTGAGTGCATCCCACACTTGATTATGTTTCACCTTTTATCCTCCTCTGACAAGCGCTAATAAATCACTTCTTCAGTCGCGGCGGACACGAGAGAGCGAGGGAGGGGGAGAAAAGATAATCATTAAAAACGAGCGCGTCGCCTTCCACTGTCTCTCCCCGAGGGAGCAGATAGAAAGAACAGAGAAAAGAGAAAAAAAAAATATTCACACTATTCCCACAGGGAAAATGAAACAGTGAGCGTGTCACAGCAGCATCATATCAATTACCCATAAAGCAATGGGGCAATCTCGCAGCCCCCCTTAACGATCAACAGCACATCAAAATTTTCAATTAAGCGCCTCGTGTAGTGCCTTCCATGCCTCTCTCTGAACATGTGCATTACTTCCTGCATCGCTTTTAGCTTCTGAGTCAGGTGCAATTGGAAGCACTTTTCCCGATGCGCATACACACACACACACACACACACACTACCTCTCCAGAGAGCTCTCTTACTATCAGAGGGAAGCGAAGCACAGGGCAACAGATGGAGATATTGTTCAGACAGAGAATGATAAATTCATCAGTTAATGTATCACCCATCTCCGCTCTGTCTCATCTGGACACTGTTTGCATATTGCTTGATTAATTTTCTGCAGCACTCTGAATGGAGTCGCCAGAAACGCTGTGTTTGTGTGTCTGAGAGCGCTGGCGAGCAGACGCACTTGAGTTTTTGCCGTTATTGTTACATTATGGACCCCATTACCATATAAACTCAAGAGCTCTGACACATCACCTGAGCGGCTGTCTCTTCTGCTCGTCGAGACTGCTTGTACTCTAACAAAAATATTAAGTAAAACAGAAATCTTATTAAATATTATTGCAATTTTAATTAAATGTCTCTGTGAATATATATATACATATATATAGCAAAAATAAATATAAAATAAAAACACTTTTCAGTAGCATTAGAGGGGATCTGTTTTTTTACACTCAAAGCAAAACTGATTTAGACATCTTCAGCGTCTCACATTATCACAGTTTATCCTCTATATTTAGAAAACGTTAATGAAATATTAGAAGAACTCAAAGTTAAACTGTGTCAGAAGAAGGTGTGTGAGGGATTCCGATCAACCAGACATGATAGAGTTGTTTAAGTAGACTGTCAGATAATAGCAGTTTAGCTCAATCAGTTACCAAGCACTGCTTCCTTCCTTCGCATGGTCAGGTCAAAGTCTCGAAATGATTTTTTTTTAGTTTTACAGGAATTTGAGGCATGTCACGGTCCTCACTTACATGAATGAACTACAGCGTCGTGCTCTGGTGTCTGAATCATTGTTGCTTTGACTGTACAAGCTCTTCTAACACGCAGCATGGTTTGTGTTTGTGCACTGTATTGTACTGCAGCTTTACGGCCGAGTTACTGTCCAGCTACAGGCAAGCAACATTTAGATTCAGAAACACTTTTGAAATAAGAAAATAATCGGATAATAACATTCTGTTTCGACTACTGCCCACAGCTAATAAGTTTAATGAAGTTACAGTAGATACTTTTTATTAGTAGCTTGTAGAGGGTTTTCAAAAGAAGCAGGTGAGGTGCCTCTGCTCCGAGATGTTAGGAGTCCTAGCGTTAAAGCCCGGGAGCTTTAGTTCACATACAACTGCATTCATGCTGATCTGTGTGGAGCGGGAGGAAACGATGAAGTGCACTGCCCCCCCCACACACACACACACACACACACACACACACGTTTTCTGGGGTCTCTCTCTTCATAGGTGTAATGGTGTTTCTACTGTACAGACTG
>JAUMHR010000079.1:1092598-1103148 GCA_032361145.1 Enteromius fasciolatus
GTCTGATTCACTCCAGTAACATATATTGCAGTTATAAACACACAAGAAAACACTGTGTGATGCTGCATGTTGTTAGTATAAAATATATTGTATTTTATATTTTATTATATATTTAATAATATTATTATTACTGGTATAAAAGTATTTAAATTAGATTCCTTTTTTTCACTAGGGCAACAAGGCTTCATTGATGTTTTTTTTAAGGTCCAAAAAAATAGTAATATTGTAAAACATTTTGAAATAACTATTTTTGATGCTTAATATTTTGTATTTTAATAACATCTGTAGAACTCTCTGATAAACAGAAAGTAGAAATGTGTAACATTATAAAAGAATGTAATGCACATATATGCTGAATAAAAACATATTAATTTCTAGTAAACACACATCTGAATGGTAGTATATCACGCATAAATATTGTGCAGCACAAATGGTTTTTTTTTAACATTGATAATAATCATTTGTTGATCAGTAAATCAGGATATGATTTCTGAAGATCATCCGACACCCAAGACTGGAGGAATGATGCTGAAAATACAGCTTTGAGCAATCAATTATATTTTACAGTAAACACTAATATTATCAGTCGTGGACCTGTCCTCCAGAGACAAAGTGGAAAAAGTGCAAAAGTGGAGGCTTTGCGGTGGAGACGTCGTATTAGATGTCCAGTAAAGACAGGGTGGTGTTTATTGACCGTTTGCGTTCGAAGCGCTTTCGCAGCACACGTCTCGTCAATTCGGTTTATTCTCTACGAGCGAGAGAGGGCTAATGTCATTACTGCACACCCCGCACGCATGCCGGGGCTTTTTCTTTCCTCTTCCATCCTTCTTTCTGCAGCTGGGGGACACGCAGATCAATACTTCTCCAGCACAAGAATCCGACACTGAAATTTTCATTTGTTACAAAGCGGCCCCAAACAGCCGGGAGGGCCCGCTGTCGTCCCGCATTAGGGAGAGCGGGAGCTAATAAAGCACTTGCCCGGGGTCACGCGCGACAATAGGCAACTCCGTGCCAGCTCCCATTAGCGCACGCACAAATCCATGGCCCAAAAATTTCCGCTGAAATTAGCATCTTTGGTATCCTTGTAGCAGGATGTCAGCTGGGGAAGTGTGGTGGAGATATCTGAGCTGTCAGTGTGGCTGATACTCAGCTGGCCCTTCTGCCCTCGGGCCCCCGCTAACTATCACACTGCTCTCAGAGTCGCGTCTGAGCACCACAAACTCCAGCGCAGTCCCCGGACCCCACGAAACACCCCACGAGACGCGCTGCATGCTAACACGGCTCCACGCACACAGTGCTAATCTGAATATGAATGAGATTGTAATATTTAGCGGTGTTTAAATCAGCAGATGGTCGCTGTAGCTCCTTGACTCGAGGAGATCACGAGGATTAAACCAGGTCTTCATGCGTTACAACACTGACTATAACATCTAACATTAGGCCAAATCTGGACTCACTGGAGAAAAATATTGTGTTTTACTAGCCGTGGAATTATGTGTGCTTTTTAAAAAAACAAATAAATAAAGGCAGAACATGTTGAAAATATAAAATACATCTAATATTTTCTAAATAAAATTATGAATTACTAATATAATAATAATTATTATAATTAATGACCTGTTTTATTCATAATTATTTATATGGTTACATTATTAAAATGATAAAAAAAGAAATATCACTTTAACACTACTGAACTGTAAAGCATTTTATTAACTTTAATAATAATAATAGTTATTATTATTTTTAATTAAATTCTAAAAATAAAAAAAGATCTATAGAGCATTTCATAATTCTAGTTTAGATAGTACTACTACTAATTATTATTATTGATTATTTATTCTTGTCTCCTCTCTGTTTTGTAGGTGACAGGCTGACCTGGGAAAGCTGTTTGGCATACGATGCCTCAGCCTTTCAGAAAGTAAGTGTCTGAACTGTGCATTTTAATGTAACAGTATAAGTAATAAAGCAGGTCCTCACCTCTGACGATGAGTCCAGCAAAGTTGGAGACCCCGGATCCTCTCTCTGATTGGGTGACGCAGCGGTACAGGTCCTGGTCCTGACTGGTCACTTCTCGCAGTCGGAAAGAGGCCGCAAACTTCCTGTGGTTGATGTTTTTCTTCTCCGCCACAGGAATGTCCTCTCCGTTCCGCCGCTGTATGTGACAACACCAGAGAGGACAAATGAAGCACGTGCAGGTCTAGCTGATCCAATCCATGTTTGGTGCTCAAAGAGTTTTACAGATCAGTGCTGTTCTGGTATAGGAGGCAAAAACTGCACGAGAAAGCAATCAACAGTACAAAAATAAAACGTGTGAGTGAGCATTACGCTTAAATGAAGTCTGTGGGATCTGTAGCCATTATTAATATCTGAAAAGCCCACATGCTGTGACAGGAGCAGAACTTTCACCGAATGATAACTATAAAAATAACAATTCAAATGTAGTTCTAAAATGGTTCTCAGTATTACCAGAATAGTCTGGGATGCTGTGTTTTCACTGTTGTAGAAAGTGCTGATCAAAATCACAGACCAGGAAGAAACGAGCAACGCTGCCTGATGTCTGATAATAAAATAAAAAATAAAATATAATAGTAATAAAAAAATTTCAATGAAACCTACACAGTGTTGATAAAAAAATGAATGAATTAAAACGATATATATATTTATTTACACAGTGAGGTCAACAAGTATTTGATCACCCTGTGATTTTGCAAGGAAATCACTTTGTATGATTTATTTGGGAAGTACTGTGTCAAAGAAGTATTTGATGTGTTTATATTTGGTACAGAAGCCTTTGTTAACAATTCCAGAGGTCAAACGGTTCCTGTAGTCCTTCAGCAGGTTTGCACACACTCCTCCATACAGATCTTCTCTAGATCTTCTCTAGATCTGTCAGAGCTCAGGAGCTCCAGAACCTTGATACGCTTCTTACGGAGACACTCCTTGGGTTTCCTGGCTGTGTGCTTTGGTCATTGTCATGTTGGAAGACCGAGCCACGACCCATCTTTACTGCTCTGACCGAGGGAAGGAGGTTTTTGCCCAATATGTCACAATACATGTCCCCCTTCATCCTCTCCTTAATACAGTGCAGTCGTCCTGTCCCCTGAGCAGAAACACCCCCAGAGCTGATGCTTCACTGTAGGGATGCTGTTATTGGGATGATACTCATCATCCTTCTTCCTCCAAACACAGAAAAGTTCTACTTTGGTCTCACCTGACCACAGGACTTTCTCCCATAACTCCTCTGACACACTTCAGACGATCTGGACATGGACTGACTTAAGCAGGGGAAGATTTTAGACCATGATGTTTTAGTGAATACTGATAGTAGCCTTGGAAACGATGGTCCCAGCTCTCTTCACGACATTGAGCAGCTCCTCTCGTGTAGTTCTGGGTGGTTCTTCACCATTCATAACATCACTGATACCCCACGAGGAGAGATCTTCCATGGGACCCCGGTTCAAGGGACATTGACCGTCATCATTAGCCTCTTCCATTTTCAGACAATTGCTCCAACAGTTGTTCTTTTTTCATCAGGCTGCTTGGCAATTGCCCCGGAGCCCTTTCTAGCTTTGTGAAGGTCTACAATTGTGTCTCTTGTGTCTTTTGACAGCTCTTTGGTTTTTCTCATGTTGCTACTTAGACTTTAGCTGATTGTGGGGCGCACAGGTGTTTTTATGACAGCTAACGTCCTCAAACAGTGCTACTAATGTAGAATCATGAGCAGTGAGTAGCTGGACTGTTTAAAAGCAGAATAACAGGTCTTTGAGGGTCAGAAATCTGACTAATAAGCAAGTGATCAAACACTCATTTGACACAGTAATTCCCAAATAAATTGTTGAAAAATCATACAATGTGATTTCCGGATCGTTCTTTCTAGATTCTGTCTCTCACAGAGGAAATGCACTTATGCTGAAGATTGTAGACCCCTCCATGATTTCTAAGTACTTTCAAAGCTCAAAGTCGGCGGGGCCAGCTGCAACAGTTTGGCATCACGTCACGCGTCACTCTCAGATAAATGGGCAAAGAGGCGGGAAATGGTTGATGAAACCACACCCCCTTGCTCAGTGGTGGGGACAGCTGCAGTAATACACCTGTCACTCAAAAGGCCATGCCCTTAATTATACAGAACTTTAACAGATGAGTTATAAAAAATTAACTCATCTGTTAATTTGAAAAAAGAAAAACACATTTTGTCATGTCAAGCCTTTGAACATGTAGAGTCTATGGGACAGACTGCCTTCTGGAGCCAGCATCTAGTGGCTGATGGATGAACTGCAGTTTTGGTCACTTCTGTGTTTCAGGAGCACGCTGCTCTTCCGCACAGAGAAGGGATGTTATTGGATTCAGTTTCAGAATGATTTTTGAGAGCTGGAGAATTTAAAGCGGCAGACATGTGAGCTTACAATAAACAGACGATATGGTCCACTGGTGTGTGTCTTTACAGTCATCGTTGTTGGTGTGAGCGGGTATTTATGGTTGTTCCGGTGGGATCAGATGCTCCAGTAACGCCTGAGTGAATCTGTGACGGACGGCTCTGGATATCACGGCCGATCTGTGCGAGTGAAGTGTGAGACCATCATTCACTAGCCTCTTTAACACTGCCCTCTCCCATCAGCCTTCAGAGGACACCAGTACACGAGTGCTTTCTTCATTTCTTCACCTCCTCGTGTATCAGAGCAGAAAAGGTCACTTCTACACACTTCCTCCCCGGCAGGCGTGTCCTCTCAGTCTTGTGCTGCGTCCGTCTCCGGCTCACTTTGAAAGCGACGGCCTCTTATTAGTTCATCAAAATCAAAGGTCAGTGGCAGGGCTTCACCTCAGCGCGAGCACAACACATGGACGTGACGCTGATATCATTAAGAGAGCAGGATTCTCCAGCGCTGTCTGTGTGACAGGCTCAGTTTTAATGAAGCCAGCGTCTCTCTCCAGCTGCTTGATTAGTAATTGTGGTTATATATACCCGCTGACCATGAACATGGGATGTAGTTTCTAAAACTGATGCAATTCTTTGACTATTGTGAAATCGAACTTAAAAAACACATCCTGAACTTGACATTCCCAGCCAATTAGGGTAAAGCTCGACTCGCTGAGAACTCTGGTCTGATCTCGTGTTAAAATCGCTTTAGCTCAATGGTTCTCGACTGACGGGTCACAGCCGGCTTTCGGTTTGATGGATCACAGACAGCAGGGGGAACAACCACATCAAAAACAAGTGGATTAATTGTGCTCTTGTAACATACTTCAAGTACATTTCACAGATTTTTAAACAGGACTTGCAGATAACAATAGATTAAAAGTCCTTTAAAAACACTTAAAGAGAGACACTTTCATGATGTTTTTTAAACACTTATGTACACCTTTAAAAAAAGATGACACTAAAAGTTCAAACCTGTAAAAGCTTTGTTTGTCTTTGGAAACAATTGAAGATGTTTTAATGAAACCCGGGAGTCTTGTGACTGTCCCACTGACACACATCATCTTCCATCAGTGGTTCACTCGGACTGTCATGAAGCAATGAGAATACTTTTTGTATGCAAAGAAAACAAAAATACTGACTTGTTTTTAAGTAATTCATCTGTAGCACTATTTTGGAAAATATAGGCTGGACACAAACTACATCCAGACACGGTTCAGTTCCTCGCTTCTTCTGTGTTCAACAAACTACTTCAGTGTGAGCAACAATTATCCTTTAAAATAAATATATTATCTTCGTAATGAGTAATCTTTTTAAAAGTATGTCAAAGTATACTTTTTTTTATTATGTTTTTGCATGGGTAGTTATTGCAAAACCAACGGACAGATTCAATTCTGAAAGGGAGGAAAAACACTCCCAGAACATTTGGTGCCAGTGTGAAAGATACGCCTGAACTGCAGTGTGGACTTTACAGACAATAATGTCATATTGTACAGTACGATTGCTCTGGTTTAGTACAGGTGTGTGTGTGTGTGTGTGCGGGTTTATGTGGTTTACGAGGACACAGATGTGTATAATGACATGGGTATGACAGGTATTACAATATGAAGGTGATTTATGAGGATATTTTCAGTGTCCCGTAATTCAAAAGACTTAAAAAACAGACTAAATGGTGTTTATTTGAGAATCTAGTGTGTAGTGTTTCCTGTAAGGGGTAGGTTTAGGTGTAGGACAATACCACATACAGTCTGTACAGTAGAAACACCATTACACCTATGAAGAGAGAGACCCCAGAAAACACAAAAACCAACATGACTGCCCCACCTGTAGCCAGAGTTTGTTGTTGACCGCGTCCCGGACAGTGGCGATGCACTGAAACGTGGCGTTCTGTCCGGCGTTCACCTCCACATCCCCCAAACGCAGGAAGTGAGGTGATTTATCTGCATCAGAAGGAAAAGACAACAACACATGACGTCATACTGTAGCTCTGAACTATCTCATAATACTGGAGCTTCCAGACTTAACCAGAGCTTGATTCCCAGAGCAGTGCATTGATGCAGGACGAATAGATTTCACTCGATTACAGGCTGTAGTAAACACACTGCTTACAGTCGAGCAGTCACACTCTAGTCTTCTGCCTCGATAAACTGCTAATTTGCTGCTTATTACTAGTTAGATAGTTGTTAAGTTTAGGTATGGAGTGGATAGACTCTGAAAGTATAGTGTTTCATTGGCTCTCTCTCCAGTTTAATCAGACTGAGAGTTCATTTGGCAGATCTCTGGTTAGTACAGCAAGGAGACGAAGAAAACACATCCTCTTCAGTCCACCCAGAACAATAACATACAGCCATCCACATTTACATTTCGGTTTGAGCTCTACGAGTTATCCAGACACACCAAGACAGAGAGACAAAAGCAGTCTTTTTAGAAACTCCATGAAACTAGTTCATATCTGTAGCTTTGAGCTCATCTGTATGTGCTAGTCCATCCATCAGTTAGGGACAGATTTACTAACCAGTGCCAACTACTGTCAGGATTTACTGAAGACACCTGCTCAAACATTACTGATCAAAGGGCATGGCCAGTTATTTTGCATCTTCCCTTACAGCGTATGTTTTGTAGGAGTTTAAGGAAGGCGATGCACTAAGGTTTGCAGTATTTCTGCTATTTACTATTATTATTTACCATCTCATCGTCATTAACAGGAATGCAAGCTCCTCTTGATTTAGTAAATCTGGCCCTGAATCAGTTCTTCTTTTCACCGTGAATCACCCTCATCGCTGTTTGAGCTCCAGGAGGTGCTGGGTGTTTCCTACCAATGGACAGCATCCGTACACTAGTGCACCAGCTAGAAGTTGACCAAATTTACTAAGGATCATAGAAAGGGTGGATATTGTCACGACTGATTACATATTCAATATAGCAATTTATTGACACATAAATGATCCAAGTACTAAACAGATGTTATGTATTTGAAGTGTAGGTTTGGTGTGAGCAGACGATCTTCACAAGCAGTAGTGTTTCTCAAACTAAACGCTCTGTTCCTGCAGAAACACAACGAAGCTCCTTCGTCTCCCTCTCTTCCTGCGTCATGGTAATAAAATGTCATCCATGATCAGCCGGAAGCTTTATTAGCAGCGTTCGGAGGGAATATAATCCACGTCAGTGCTGATAATTGGGAATACCTGCCACACGATCAGAGATGCTCCGCTGCATGACAAAACATTCATCGCTTCAGATGATATGTGCACTGTGTGTGCGTCTGCTGACGGTGGCTTCACTCCGCCCCTGAACGCTTCACGATGAGTGCAGCACTCGGCGTGTAATAAGGGCTAATTACGGAGCAGGGCTCAGACGTGTTTGTGCTAAGACTGCCCTCTCTGATCAGTATTTGACCGCGCTGCTCTTCACCGCTGATGACATCATGCTCATTCCCTGAAAACACTGGATCACAGCCTCACTTCAACGCTGTCATTCTGGTACTGTTAATTCGTTTCTTCCTAGCATGCCTCTGCTTGAGCATATACTACAATCCTAACCTTACCTAATACCTAAACTAACAACTAACTTACTAACTATTAAAATAGCAGCTACTTAAAGAGTTTATAGAGGCAGAAGTCACAGTTAAAGTGGCCCTATTATGGCATTTTTAAGGTTCAACAGAGTTTCATGTGTGCGAGGTGAAAACACTTTTGTTTTCTCAAAAAATGTCACACGATCCTTTAAAAAACTATTCTAATATAATGGTTTTTCTAATTGTAGGTAATGTTGGAAACAGCTGTGCTGCCCAATATTACATTATATAACTGTGACCCATTTAATTTTCAGAATGCTTTGATGAATGTATCGACACTTTGCTCCTGGCTTCATAAGGACAGTCAGATATAAGACTGAAAGACATTACAGCTGCTGCAGAGTAAGTCCATTACACACGGACACATCCCACACACACACATGCTGACTCACCACATGGGTAACTGAGCACCTGGATGTCATCGATGGCAATGAAACCTCTTCTGCCGCTCGTCACCTCCGCCTCGAAGATGACCTGAACAGAGAACCAGGAAACAGGATGTGCACTTTAGATAAGCTGTCGCTCGTTCACACCGCTTCATCAATAAATGAGTTCATTTCTATTAAAGAACATCTCTATTATTACCCCACACCTGCTCTCGTCAAAGGAAGAGCGCATTATCATATTGAATGGGCTTTTGTAGTGTGCTTCAGAAAGTAAATATAATAGTCCTGAAATAAAGGCAAACTTTAGTTGAACTTTACACTCGTGCAGCTTGTATTAACGTCAAACTAAAAGTTGCATTTTAAATCTTTTGTTTTGCACATATTTTGATTATGAATCTGACACACTGATATTAAAGGACAGCGTTCCCAGCACTAGCAGTAGTTCCGGTGATGCTCACGAGGGACAGAGGCTCTGGTCGGCCTGCGGTCCATACAGCATCCGAGACGTCTCTGTTTATACGACTGAGAGCCAAGTCTCATTCCGTTCATCTCGAAAGACAAACCAGATTTTCACAAACAGTTGCTCATTTCTGGGAGAAGAAGCTTTTCAGGCAAACGCCCACGCAGGGACAGAACAGAAATGGTGTGACTGGCGATGTCAGTCTTAGGTTTCTATTATTGAAGTCCAAACACGACCGAATAGAGTTGAATTCGCTCCGTATTCTGCCTCACCGGCAAGGTCTGGCTTTGCTTTAATGTCACGCCCTGGCGTCAAGGCGGCAGCGATCAAACCCGCGCGCGCTAAGCCTGCAATCTGAAAGTGACCCAGTCGTATCAGGGAGCGGAAGCCAATTCAATTAGAGCCGGGGCCATCTGCAGCCCGTTTGAAGGAATATTGATAGCGCTTTTCTTTTAGCGGAGCGTCTGGCCCTTTCCACTGATCGCTCTTAAAATGCCTCTGACATTTCCAAAGCAAATCTCAGGCCCGCTCTTGGTCAGTAATGCTTATGAGCCGATTATGATGTAAATCTTCAGAAGTGTTCTGGCTGAATGCCGTGCTGCAGCGGCTGCTCTCTCTCTCTCTCCTCTGCTGCAGTAATTCTGCTGATCAGGCATCAGTTATGTGTAGTCTTGTTAGTGTGTGACACTACTGATCAGTTTCCTGGGCTGGTACAGCAGCTTGTCATTTTTAACCCTAAACCTTTGGTTTTCATGCTTGTGTATTACATGTATATACTACTACTGCACTGCAATGTCAGGTTTCTATGTGAATTTGAATTAATAGCTTTATCAGTTAATAATAACAGTGATATCTGGCCAATGCAATAAGTTGTGTTATATTGCTATTACAGTATTCAGAAGGTTGGGGGTCATGTGATGTTGCTAAAAAGCACATTATTTTGTGTATTTGGTGTAATGCAGTGTTATTATGTGGTTTAAGATGCAAAAAACACATTATTATCCACACACTGTACATTATTGTTTCACCTCTAAGCCCCGCCTCCTCAAACAGGTCGATTTGTACAAAGCTCATCGTTCTAAAAAGGCGAAGTGTGCTCTGATTGGCCAGATCTTCAGTGCACTGATTGGCCAAATACCAATCACTTCTGTTGATCCAGTGGAGACATAATTACCGACTATCATCATGACTCAGTTCTGTCTGTTTACGCATCAATGCGTTTCCAGTAAATCAGTATATTATGATGAATTCTGAAGATCATGTGACACTGAAGACTGGAGGAATGATGCTCAGCATCACAGAAACACATTACAGTTTTCAATATATTTATAGCGGTTTAAAATGGTGCACAATGTTACGTTTTAGATCGTATTAATGCAGCCTTCAATAAAAGAAGAGACTTCTTTAAAAACATTTGAAACATCCCACTAATCTCAAAGTTTTGAACAGCAGTATATTAAATGCATTTCAATTACATTTCAATCATTTTCCAAGCTTTTATTCCCCATTCCCTGTTTTCCACTGATGTAGGACCCTGTGGTGCATGAGTGTGTGTGTGTGTGTGCAGCTGGTATTTATCACCTTTTGGGGACCAATAATCTCCACAAAGATAGGAATAGCAGTAAATGTTGATCTTGTAGGACATTAGTTAGGTCTCCATGAGGAAACAAGCTTCTAAATCACACAGAATGAAGTGTTTGAGAATGTAGAAGTGTG
>JAUMHR010000079.1:1103248-1125717 GCA_032361145.1 Enteromius fasciolatus
TACAGTCTGTACAGTAGAAACACCATTACACCTATGAAGAGAGAGACCCCAGAAAACATGTGTGTGTGTGTGTGTGTTTTGGAGTGGCTATCAGAGAAGAAGACTCAAAGACCCAACAGTGTCTCAGCTGAGGAAGCAGCTTTGGCAAGAGTGAAAATTGCTGAGATGAAAAGAGGAGAAAAGAACATAGGATGAAAAAATGAAGTGAGAAAAAAAGAAAAAGAGACAGAGGGAGATATTCTGGGCCTGGCGTGACATCCTGCACCCCAGCAATTATCCCATCAGCCCCAGACAAAAGCAGCTCTGAACTGGAGATGTGCTCGGCTAGACACCTTCAAAACCGTCAGCGGGTCCCTGAACCTCCAGTCCACTTAAAAAGCTTCTGAATAACGAGTGTGAACAGCTTCCGCAAGCGGTCGACTCTGCTAATCGACTAGATGACGTCCTCTCAACACACTGTTCCTCAGTCATTCTGCATGTAAGAGACAATAAAATAAATGACTCCTCCTAACTTAGTGAATGCAGGTCCTGTTTGACTCCATAATCACCAAACATCTCTGTACAGCTTCTTACAGGCCTTAGTTTTCAAATAATATCCTTTTTATCACAATATCCAAGCGATAAATGGCATGTTGATACATTGAAATAGTGTGTGACGTTGCTGCAGCCACTTCCACTTTATTACTAGTTACAGCACAAAATAAACATGAACGAACATCAGCTCGTGTCTCATGTAATCACTCCACCAGTAAAACAGCTCGTGAAGAGAAATGCAGTATAGCTCCATTCAGGGTTTTACATCCATCAAAGAAAACGTGCATTAAACCCAGTCTGTGACTTCTGCATGCACAAACACACATTAGTCAGTGTGTTATTTTGATTTACACAGATATTTCAATATTTAAGCACATCAAGCAAAATGTAGATTTTATATCTTGACAGTCACCATATATAGTTGTTTTTCCTTCACAGTTGCTGTTTCCTGGTTCACTTTAACTCTTAATATTCCACATATTCTCTCAATTAATACAAGATCCAAAAACAATATGATAAAGCACATCACTGCTGTCACTGCTTGACATGTCAAACACACACACACACACACACAGCATTAACAAACAGATAAAACAGAAGACGCATTGGTGACATATTCAGATCAGACCTGCTCATGAAACACACAGCAGGAGAAAGCCTGTGCTCCATTTGCTTCCTTTTCACTTTCAACTTATTTGGAACAAGAATATGTGAAAAATCTTACACATGCAAAAGTTATTAGTCATATAACCTTGAAGTGATCAGGATGATGCCTGTGCGTCAGCTGAGAAATCAGAGCTCACATGAGCACTCTTCAGTTTTAATGTTTGGGGTTAAATCTGCTGTATTATCAGATATATTTAGTGTTAATGAGGAAATACACGATCAGTGGAGATGGAAATATAAACATTGTTTGGCAATATTTTATTTTAGACTTTGTTCAAGTTTTAAAAAGTTTAATCTAAAAACCTGTATAATTTCAATGATTTAAATATAACTTTTTTTCTTAAAGCATTTTTCTTTTCATTTTTTCTAGGTTCAGTAAATGTTTTGGTTCTGTTTTCCCCCCAAGCTTAATATTTATATTTTAAATATGAGATATGGCAAGTTTATTCTCTCATATATTTCCAGCACTTCTAACTTCCTCCTCAGAAAACACAAGGTCTCATTGAGGCTCTAAAACAGTTCTGGAAGGTAATCTTGACTGAGACCTATGTGTGTGCGTGTGTGTGTGTGTGTCTGTGCCCTGTCTCTGAGTTGACGGCAGATCGGTCTGGATGAGGAAGCCTGCAGCTTTGCTGTCAATCAGAACCTCATGATAAACACACACACACACACACACACATCACTAGCTGCAGACATCTATCACCCCACTCTTAGAGCACACACACACACACACACACACACACACACTATACTATAGAAATCCTGCAGCTGTATTTAGATGAGGAGTATGAAGCTCAGAATACTAGCAGAGGGTTTGTGTTTGTCTAAACATCCATTACTCCCACAATCATCCATCATGTTTCTATTGAACACGTAAATGACTCTTCAGAGCATTAAATTATGAAACATTGATTACATCTGAAGCCCTGCATGTACCACAATCAATATCGCTTAAGGCCGATGACTCACAACACACAGACATACGACACTCTCGGACCGAAGCGTGAGAGACAGAGACCGTGTGCTGAGAGCAGACACGCTTTTACTGCTGCGCGGTCTCGCAGGTTTTCAGGGTGGTTGCTATATACTAATAGAAATGCATGAAAAATAAATAAATAGTTTGATTCTTACATTTTATAGAAATGTATTTTACTGTATTATTATCAGTAATAGATTAATACATACAACTCTGAATTAAAAATGTAATATTTGTGACATTTTTAAGAAGTAAATCTAAAACAAATCTCAAGAACTCTAGTTTATTATTAATAAATCAAAATAAATCAGTGTTGTTTTCTGGTAAAGCAGCAGCACACTCAATAAGACATGATCTGAGACATCATTCACGTACGATCAACACCAGTAATTCCAGAAAACTACAATTCAGATACACAGACAAAAACAAGCACACATTCACAGCTTCCTCTTCCTGTTGGCATCATTTCAGCAGATCCTGAGCTCGGCGCTCTCATCTCTTCACCTGTCACACACACACACACACACATTTGCATGGGCTGTGCTGATCATTACCACAGCTCTGAGTAAACACCGAGAGCAGCCTTATTGATGGCAATGTGATGCGTGGGGTGCACTTTTTATTTCTTTTTTTTATTTCAGGGCTCTGTCAGCGGGTGAAGAGCGATGCGTCCTTCATCATTTGGAGAGATGCGTGCCGAAATGTTTTTTCCTCCGGAATAGACGTCCTCCATTTCAGCCCCTCGCGTGCCCAGACTCCAGCGTAACGACAGCCCATTAGGGGCAATATATTCCCGCTCGGCGAGCAGTAGATCTATCAGCCCAGCACTGGAGGACACTTCATCTCTCTCCAGCAGTAATGTCTCAGTTCTGATTGTAATCTGTCAGCTCTGGCTCTCTGAGCGCTCGGAGATCACCCTGAAGCTGGTCTCAGGACCGATAGGGATCAGACTGAACTGCTTCTAAACGACGCTCTGTTTACGTCTCATCTTCAATTACATATACTCAAATATCTCCAATAAACAAAACGAAAGCAAAAACATCGTGAGTTTTATGGTGACCCCAAGAACTGTGTGTTGTTTGCATTTGCTCTCGCAGAAAGACTTTAACAGGGTTAGTCAACTAAACTGTAAAAGCTGTATGATAAGCATGCTAATAATAATGTGCTAGCGCTACTCTCACAACATAGTTTCAATACTCTTGAGGACATAACTGGACAGAGTTTTAGTTGATAAAGACGTGTGTGAGTGTAACAGTAGTAAGCTTCGTGTGCAAAACTAATGCACCTTTCCTCATCTTTAGCTATACTGTTGATTTATGATTCTTCTAGGACACTAGCTTATGAAGTATATTCTCAGGGAAGAAGACGTTTTTTCTGCAAGTACACATGTTAGCAAAGAAAACACACATCAGTAGTTAAAGGAAGTAGAATTATTTTTATTTGGCATGGATGCAAACACACAGACAGCTGAAGCTGATATGAAGGTTTAAATGATGGATAGTTTTGTAAGCAGTCTGTACACTGGATGTGATGAACAAAAACAGTGTGCAACGACCTTCAGAGCTTAATATTTCTGTATGATGTTTGACATTCAGTACAGTACTAAGTTAGGGTACTACTGTCTATAAATGTATGTTTAACTGTAATAAAGCAAGTGAATGGTTTGTGCTGTTCTCTGGTAATGGCTGATAATAGAAGTCTGTTACAATACTCTCACACCTCAGAGGAGCTGGCGATGAAATCAGCCTGATCTGTCTGTGTTTCTGCGTGGGTTAATAACACTGTGTACAAAAAAAGATCAGCTTCAGGTCCGCACATGTATTAAACCGCTCCTATTCCACTAACTTTTCTAAAACAACAACAATATGTGTGAAAAAACAAACTAAAGAGAAAATACAACTAGCTCAGGATACTTGACTACTTTTCATTGCATCTAGGCTAAATGCTTTACACTTTTCTGCACACTTGTCAACATAAGTACACAAGTATAATTCTCCGATAAGAACATGAACAGTACACTAACAGTATCTTCTTAAATCTATATTAACAGAAGAATGATGATATCACACTCAGATCAACTGTTCTGTACGACTGTATTGTTTTCAGAACATAGGTTTGGGTCAAGACTACATTTTGGATTAAAACATTAACACAATATGTTGACCTAGGAACAACATATTGAAATTGAAAACAGCTGTGATGAGTCGCTACAAACATCCCTTTTGTTTTCTGAAGAAATAATGGGTTCAAAGATGGCAGAAGGGTAATTGTTTTGTTTGTCATTGCTGAAGGTCTTTAACATCCTCTCTCTGTGAAAGACATGTCTCACGATCACTTCACTCTGACATGTCCATGTGAAAAACATAGAAAGGACACCAGGCGTCTGTACACTGAGCTCCAGGCCATGGAAAGCCCCATAGTGACATCCATACATGTGTTTCTCACCTAGACACACAGATCGCTGATGTACATCTCACACTGGAGAGAGTTTCTCGAGCTAATTTTCAAGATGAAACACTGTTCTAGTAAATGATTTGAAACAGGCAGGTGCTTCTCTACAAAGTAAACCTGTGTCAGATTCTTCTGCATCATTTACAGAAGACACACACACACGTACACTAATCTGAGCACATATAAATTACTGCTACGCTGGACACAAGATAGAGCTGTGTGTGTGTGCTCTGACCTTGACTAAACACACACACACTCTAATCACTCCCCTCACACCCCCGTCTGGACCCCTGAGGGACCTCCTGCCCGGAGGGAGAAGGGAGCTGTGAGATCTTATTTAACCATGACTCCAGGAGCACAATACAGGGAAACTGAATTACTATCGATGCTGAAAGCTGGATTACAGGCTGGAGCTATAAGAATAACTGCAATCTTTTAAACTTCAAAGTATTTCAACCATGAAAAGCACGTTGTTCAGTCATGAAGGTAAGAACAGATCTAATGTAAATGTCCAGACAGGTTCAGATGAATCAGAAAGCAGCCTAACTACACAGGTCTTCATTAGCGTTTTTTAACTGTTTACACACACAATATTTACTCGTCACACAGAAGCACACACGCAATCTACAAAACTCAGAATTCAGTAACTCTGTAACACACAGAAATCTGACCAATCTTTGTTCTGAGACGCGATTGTCTGAATGCAGCGCTTCAAGAGATGGAAGGGCATGTGTATTTTGTATGTACAGTTCATTATTTGTGTGCAAAATAGTTCAACTAATATACTTTATAATATTTAGGAACACACATGCAAACAGATTTCTTAACTTCTTAAAGAACACCTCTAATATTTGAACAATTTAAAAGGCCGTAGATAATAGTCATACCAAGCCCGACAAATCCAGATTCTGTATCGTTTGTCGAGTGAGTAGTTCATGAATTAGTCAATTAGCTAGATGCTTTAGGGTTTAAACACACACACATCTCTGCTGATGACACACATTTCTGTTCGTGTCCTCAAGAAGATTACTGAAGAACACATCATAAGCCAGAGAAACCACAAAGGAGCAGGAATGTTACTTGGCTTAGAAGAAATGAAAACAGAAAAACAACTTCTTCTCTCAAGTTTAATGGTTTTCAATCATTGACGAGAACTGAAGGATGACCAAAGGAACGCGTGCGATGCTTTAACTCATTCCCTTTGACAGCATTAATGAAGCTGGCGCTCCAGAACGCAGACAGAGCTCCTCAAACGCTTCAGCTCCGCGCTCTGGCGTGATTTCTGACAATCTGACATCAAACAATAAAAAGAAACCAAGGGCAGGTGTCCAGCTCATTAAGAGAGTCCGTTTGACGCGGTGACTAACGATCTGATCGGGGGATGAAGACACCCTTGGGAGATATAGGAGGAAAAAACAAGACCGAGCTGAATCAGGACTTAAGCTAAAATAAACTGGACTCCAGCAACAGATTTGACTCATCAGTGCCTAATTAAAGAGGACAAGAAATAACAAGCCCACACCAGGCTGAAGAGATGGACCGTGAGCGAGAGAGAGAGCGTAATAAAGGGACGTAACATGCCTGGACTCATTAGAAGGGACACGTCTCCGGGGGGTTTGGAGGGGCAGCAGGTGGAAACACTATACTGTGAGAAATCAAATCGAGACATGAAGAAACAAGCCCCTCTGATCCATTAGCTCGTCTCGGAAATATCATGCAATATTAATCACAGCGGCCCCAATCCTCCGAGCGTGACGTGTAATGTGTCGAAGCGGCCAGCAGAGGTGTCTGTCTCACGCTCCCCGCAGGTGTGTTTACATTTAGGGCTGATAAAGCAAACAGACGACTACAGATCAACTACTGCACCCTGAACCTGTGGAAGGACCAGAAGAAAATCCTGTCTCTCCCGCAGAAAGACAGACGGCAGAGCGAGACAGAGGGGAGATCAGTCAGGACTCCCAATTAGTCTGAACACAGACGGAGGCTTTCAGTATTCACTGTCACACACACACACATCCACCGCTGATTAAAACACGAGAGAAGAGACTGATTATCATAGTAGTTGTATTCAGTAGATGAAATATTACTTTCAAAGCCATTGTAGTGAAAAACAAAACGTCCGTTACTGGGAGCGTCTGGTGAGTATGACAGAACCACTGAAGGAAAGCTGAACAGAACCTCTACGTTCTCATGAAGCAACACCACACACAAGCAAAACGGCAGGAATGTGTCTGTCAGTAGATTCTGTTAGTATCTCTGCTTCTCTTTGAGCTAATCAGATAGACATATCTTGTTAATAGAGCACATTGGTGTCTATTTAACTTTTTCTGTAGAGTTGGAAGTATTTTTCCATTTATTTTTCCACATAGTGCTCATAAATGACATAATCGAGTTAAAAATGATCTATATGAGTCTACTGCTCGAAGGCTGTGGGGTGTGTGTGTGTTTGGTACAGATATACCCTACATTAGGGAGACAAAATTTCCCTACAAAGACCCCCATGAGGAAACTCTTTATTATTTTAGTTTATATATCATAGAAATTAGTTTTCCATTGGTTATATGGATATATATAAAAAATAATATATTGTATAGTGGTGGGCCGTTATCGGCGTTAACGTGAGACTCTTATCATCTATCACAGAGTTGTGTTGGGAGCTGGATCTATACTACGCAAGCTATGACTTTCACCTTGATATTTTAGCGCGGATGTATACCTAGTGGGACTAGTTTTACCGTACGTGTGAGCTTCGATACTTATCACCTGTCCTCCGCGATCTTCATGTACCATTTCGGACGGGACTAACCATGTTAATGTGTGGTTACTTCATTTGAACTATTATGGTTTTTATTTGTAGTAAACACATTTCATTTTGATAATTAAAACACATGTAATCGAGTGCAGGAATGAACGTGAGTAATCTACCCTGATACTGATAATACAATAGTCTGAACGTGATCTGGCTCTTTATTTGTATTTATTTATATTTTATATATCAAAATATATTAAATGTGCATGTGTTGAGAGCATCTACATCAGATCGCGGTGGCTAAAACACACAAGGCGTTGTGAAAAGTCATATCCCAGACATCTCAATCAGACTCTAGAATTATTATTATTGGTTTATGCATTTAAGTGTTTAAATAGTGTATCATTACATTATTTATGGTATCTGGTGCCAAGCTCTTTTAGTGCGACTCGTTCACTACAAACAATGTTTCAGCTGTTAAACATTAGGTCCTAATAAACATGTGATATATTGTGAATGGATAGCTTCTAGAAAATCATATACCGACCTTGGTCTTTAAAATCTGTGCAGACCGGAAGGTTGCGACTGCTGTTACTTCGGTATTGTGACATACTTCCGAAAGAAACAGAGTATTGAATGAGGAAACTAGAGGGCGTGGCTTGTTTTTTCTACTTTTAACTGATTGGATGTAGTAAAGTAGGCGCTTCGTTCAGAATGAACACTGACAGTTGGAGGGGCGTGGTTAACGATGTCATGCCCAAGCCTTAAACTGATGTCATCAGAGAAGACCCTTGTTTTAGAGGGAGGAGCATCTTCAGATCTGGACTGAAGATTATGAAGGCAAGCTCATTGTTTGTTCTGGACTGACTGGCACAGATTAATTGTAAAATAGCAATCTGTGCTAACAAAATAAATATAGTTTTGAATTCATGCGCACTTTAGAGGTTTATAAATTAGCATGAAACATTTCTTATGCGGAAAATATTTTTGCTTCCAGAACCCAACTGCTTCATTCTGTAGAAAAAAAACATGCACGGCATCTTTTGATTGGCTGAGCGATTGGCATACCTGATACTCATTGGGCCAAAACGTGCTGACAGCAAGCTCCGCCTTCATCCAGCCTTTGCCTGTACAGGAAGTGACGTTCCAGATGGGATTGGCCAGCGGCCCTTTATTGACCTTCACCAGGATGTTGAGCGTCCCGGGGCTGGAGCCGTCAGGGCAGTACAGGAGATAGTTGAAGTCGATGCAGTGAGTGTCGTTTTCTTTCATCACGGGCAGCTGCAGGCGAGCCTTCTCTCCGTAATCGTGCTGCGAGGTGTCCACCATCATGTACGAGCCTGAGGGGCAGCAACAACGGAGAGAGAAAACACAAGTGAGCTGGGATTATCAGATCTTTAACAAACACTAGTGAGCTGATTTGGTATCTGGACCCTACATAGGCAGCATCCTCACCTAAATGGAGCCTTGTTGGTGTGATTGGAGCTTATGAGCAGCAGTAGGGCTGGGACAATAAATCGTTGCATCGCTATTAGTGGACTGATACTGAGATTTAATGAGTGCATCACGAATGAGCTTAGTTTTTAACCCCACACCTAAATACTAGAACAGTGCTTGAGCGTTCGACTGAGTAATGTGAGTGGTTAAAAAGCTTTATACCTTTATGATGCAAGATGCTGTCAAATGATTAATCGCATCAAAAATAGATGTTTTTAGATATTATATATAAATGCATATAATATGTAAACATAGCATATTTTTCTTAAATATATACATGCATGTGTTTGTATTTATGAATACATAATAAATATACACAGTATACAAAACAAAAACATTTCCTTTGGATGTGATTTATCGCATCGTTTGACAGCAGTAATGTAAACACAGGCCGCTGTGAACGCTCCTGTAAATCACTTTAACCTCTTCAAACTTTATGAATGATTATTTTAGGTTGAAGTGGCGCATGTGTAAGCAATTAGAAGGAAGCAGAATGCAGTGGTTTCTAAATCCTCAGTGCCTCAGTTCAAGGTTATTATAGTTAACGAAAACGAATGGAAAAACTAAAACTAGAATTAAAAAAGCATTTTCGTTAACTGAAATAAAAATAAAAATGAGAGTTAAAAAAAACCCCAGAAAACGAACTAAAACTGTTTTGTGTGTCTACAAAACTAACTTAAACTAATATTATAGCAAAAACGTCCTTTGTTTTCGTCTTTGTAATAAGCTTTTTTGGTTGAATTAAAATCTATTTACTTCGCGCTGCCAATTTTAAGCCTGGTGTTTGACCCGAAAGGCACCACGTAATCTGTGACGTCACGTGTCCGCGCCGCCGCCGGCTTGCGTTATGGCAACGGAAACACTGTAACTTATAAAAACTAAACTAAGCAATTTCAAAATATAAAAACTAATAAAAACTAGCAAATCTGCCTCTAAAAACTAATTAAAACTAACTGAATTTGAAAACAAAAAGTCAAAACTAAATAAAAACTAAAACTAATGAAAAATCCAAAACTATTATAACCTTGCCTCAGTTCTGGGATTAACGATTCAATGAAATAATAAATAAATAATAAATAAAATGCTCAATAAAATCAAGATATATTAACCATGCATGTTTTTTTATTTTATCTGAGCTTCTGAAATATTCTCAAGGTCTGAAATATTCCCAAACGAACTGAATCGAGGGCTTGTACTGAATCCGCTGCCCAGCTCTAGGTTCTGAACCAGATTTTGTGTTGTAAGAAAACAAAAACAAAGACTCAAAGTACACCAAGGAATATATAAAATGTGGAGAGAAACCATTTGCTAAAAGCCAAGCTAGGAAAACAAATCGTTTGAGAAATCATGAGGGATTTCAGTAGGAACGCACCAACATATAAACTCAGGCATGAGGACCCAGTGTTTCTGAAGTTCAGAATCAAAGACTCATACTCTTGGTAGTTTGCTGTGTGCTGGTTACCGAGCGCTTATAATCACTCCACTGGAGGAACGGTTCCACGCGATCGGCCCATACAGGATCTGGTTCCAGTTCTTAAAGCATGTGATTGCACTGAACTGTTTCAAATCTCAAACGCCCAGAGGATGGACATCAGGCGGAGAGAGGACAGACGTCACCACCATTTGTCCAAATGGACATACATCTGTTCATCTGTCTCTCCGTGGCCAGGAAAAGAGATGACCAGCTCTCTTTCTTTGATCCCCATCTTCTGTCAGAGATGAAGTCTCCATGAAATCCACCCTCTTTACCGCCTAAACAAATGCCCCTGGCCATGCTGTGTGCTCTCCATCATCTGCGTCTTACTCCACATTCAGACTCTTTCAAGTGTAATAACTTTCTCTGTCTCTGAAAGGACTTTCTTCCCCTGATGTAACCATCGGTCATGTGGGAGGGAAAAATAACTCTCAGCTGCACTCAAGGCCATTGGAAAATGCTGATAAATATCCACCAGATCTAACGTGAGTTACATTAAATGAGTTGTGAATGAAGTTCTCAGAACAATATAATCTCTTTTAACAATCACTGTCTGGCTGCTCTGCTTTAATTTTGATAGAAATAGAAAACATCTGAAACAGCGATCGTTCAGACAGACGGAGAGACGTTCATTCAGGACACGGATTCCAGGCTTTATTTACAGATGATCCACTAGGAGCTGCTGTCAGAACCCCAACAATTCATATCTATCTCCTGATTTCACTGCAAAAAAAGAAAACTTACATGCTTCACACAGGATTCTGTGTGATCTCTAATACGAAGATCCGGCTATAGTGTTTCTGGATATTTCTGCAGGTGATTTACACAGATGCAACATCTCATTTACACGTCAACTAAAGCAATATACAGAGCACAGCCACAAATAAAGAAATAAAGAAACACAGCACATTAAAAAGTACTAGAGGCCAAAAAATGAAGCTTTGCTACAAGTTTTGACAGAGCTGGTATTGTTGAGATCGAAGACATCTTTTATTTCCTGAAGCAAAACAAAAATAGCATGTCTTGGCAATCAGTCTGTTTAGATAATGTGTTCTTCTGGGTTTCAAAACCAATTCAAACTTGTGTAAAACCCTCTCCCCTCTGTTCTCCAAGCAACAATAATTACAGCCATTTCAAGAGCAGCGGAGCTTGAGTGCTAAATAACGTCGTTTGACGAGGACAGATGTTAGTAAGTCACGCTGCGTGATTCATGTGAATACCCTCCCACTATAAATTTTACTTCTGAAAGGGAAACTCCTACAAATTCATATTCAATAAGGTCAAGCACAAAAACTGTGTCCATGCCTTTTTAGTAACATCTGAAAGTATTTAAACACCAAAAGACTTGCTTTCAGTAAAACTATCGCTCACTCTAAAATAAAATATGCTTTTAATTCGTCTCATACCGTCCAAGATGTAGGTGACTAGTTTTCTTCAGCAGAACATTAAAGCAGACTTTTAGTAGTGATGCATAAAATGCAAGTCAGCGGCTACTGGCACTTAAGAGTCAGAAAAGCACAGAATTGATGCCCGTGGCTCCTAACGCTATACTACGAAGCCAAACAATACGGTAGTTTTACTATGCATGTTTTCAGCTGTGTTCTACGGTTTGTTTTTCAATAGCATCAAAGAATATTGACTCTATCTGCTGGGATAATTTTTTCTGTAATCGTGCGCATGCTTATTATTTAACTGCGTGAGCATGGATTTCTTCATGAATATGTAAACAGGAAGTTAAAGTGTGAGCTCAGGTAAGTGAACTAGCGGCAGGATAACAGAGCAGTTGTGAATGCTGCTGCAGTAATCGAACTCGTGCCGCTCACAGCGAGATGTTAATGGCTGCAGGTGAGAACAGCGGCGCGGATGTCAGAAGGTGTGTGTGTCTCGCCGTTTCCTCTATAAACACCCGTTGGGTAAACACTCGTTTCTCACACAGGCTCCAGGCAGCTCCAAAGGTCAAAGGTCGGTGGAGTGAACTAAACGGCACATCCAGATGGCACTAGCGTTCAGCCAAGAGTTACTGGCAGAAAATGAAACGGGGTTTGTGAGCGATTTTTGATTTATGTAAGCGCTTCCTTAGGAACATGTGCCGGAGAGTTAGGAGAAGGTTTGTGTGAACTGCTCATTAATCACTTCAGCGCAAAAAGAAGAAGAAAACTACGAGCGCAACGGAGGAAAGACGACAGAAGGCTTGACATATTAGACGAGCGAGTTTGGCCGGCTCTCAAAGCCACCAGAACACAGGAACACGAGTTCAGATCCGCAAAGCTCAGATCCGAGGCTGGTTTAGCGAGTACAGAGCTGTGGTTTATGTTAGTACGCTGCCCAACGCTGGACAGAGAACTAAACCCCACACCACTAATTACACACAACTACACCCGCTTCAGCAGACCTCAGCCCTCACAGTCGAGCCACAGCTAACAGAAGAACACTTGTCTGGTGAAACAAAGTTCTATCTATCTGAAATATAAAAGCAAATGTGACTATCCGTATGAATAAACATATCCAATACGGTACAAAATCAGGTCAAATAATTCAACCCACTCTATTATAGAGGTTAACTCAAACAAGAAAATACACGTGGCTTTAAGCCTGTCACCGTCACGCAAACATCAGACACTAGTAGTTTTTCCATTGTGTTTTTCAATCGCAAAATTATCAGTCTGGACTATGTTATTGTTTTATAAGCAGTCGGCTCATGTTTTCTCTCTCTCTTTTAACTGCTATCTTTGGTGCAATGCCAACTAATGGTAACATTTGCTAATATTTTTATTTAAACCACAGTTGCTCTGTTTAAAAGTAATAAAATCATGACCAAACACTGCATGCAACTTAATCAGTAAAATCAGTTACACTAAAACATACAGCTTTTCACAATGCATTATTGCATTAATTAGAACAGAAACATGTGGTGCTCTTTTTAAAATTGGTCACAAAAAAAAGGAAAAAAAAGAAATGTGTTTGACATCTGAATGCTGAGCTTCCATGAATATTCAGATATGTCTTCAATGAACAGCTGTGATGGATGGCTAGCCCATTGTTTTCACAGGTTTGGAAGTAAGGGTGGATGTGTATTAGGGTTTCGCAGTAAAACGGTTTATTTTGTAAGGGGCATTGTGGGTTCACCACTGAACCTTATCTGAGGAACAGTAGCTGTCACTCCACAGAGGGCGTGATCGGACGGTTTCCACAGAAATGTGCGTACAGTATCTGCTAAAAGTACCCTAGCACACAGATGACCGCAAAGCTAATAAACGTGAACTGAAAGTCACAAAACCCCAATTTCATGGGGTCTTTGAAGAAGCGTTCAGCTTGTGAGCTTGAAAAGACAGCAATTTCCAGAGCAGTTTCACACACGGTGGAAAGTGGGGCAAGCGCTTTCAGAAGGTCCACAACAGCCTTCACAACAACAAAAACAAGCAAATTATTTCTCTCCGCAAAACAACAACAGAACACACCAATTTGAGTTTGAGTCGGGTCTCTCTCTGTACCGGTAAATCATATGTGGTGGAAAGCCAAAGCTCAGGATTTCTGTACGGTCCGATCCTCGAGCTGCTTACACTATAAATGTGAAATAAACACATGGGACTCTTGGAACTGTGTAGCCTCCATCGCTTCTGTTCCCTTCAGTGAGGGAAAAACACCGAGTTTAGGGCAGCTCCTCTTCAACAGGGCCGTACCCTCACTTCTCACATGTCAGAAATACATTTGACCCTCTGATTGCTGGTCAGGAGAGGCTAACCTCCTGTCGTTACCTCCTGCATGACAAAAGATGCACGGAAGACATGAAATACAGCCAAACCTGAAGAAGAAGCATATGAAAACTGATGCCCTTCTTAAAGGTGCAGCACCAATACTTTCCCGTTCATTCTAATGGTCACTGTTCAGGGCCAAACACCGTACCAACATTATCACAAGACACACACTGAACAAACAAAACTATGTTTTTAAGCCTTGATCCAGATAAAAACACTTGTTAGACTCTGTTAAAGAACAGTCGGTATGCTGGTTAGGTTTGTTTTAAAGCACGGCTTCTGGTTGGAGCTGGTCATGTGCTGGTACCAAGACCTAGGACCAGCACATGACCAGCTAAGAACCAGTTTAAACTTCAAAACTTTACAGGGTATTTCAGGGTACGTTTTTTAAATCAAGAGGTGGAGACTATTTAATCAAAGGGAGAGAGAGAAAGAGTAACGGAGCAGTCATGACATCAGCTGGGGATGGTTCGATGTAAAACAGATCTCCGTGTCTTGTTCCAGAGGGTGTAGGAGTTCAGTGTGAGCACAGAGAGCAGATCCTCAGTCGATGTGAAATGCGCAGCCCATTAGTGTGTTCAGAGGTCTGACATCCAAGTCCCTCCTCCGTGGAATCACACAAAAAACACACTTCTGCAGAACGCAGGTTCGACCCATGCCAGAACACATGCGGACACACCCAGAGCGATCAGAAAGCCTTCCTAGCAGTTTTCTGTTCCCTGGAGTTAACCCTTATGCACTGTTGGGGAAGTCTTCATCCGCTGCGGGTGATTTTCCACAACTTTCCCTGTGTTTCAGCGAATGGAATGATTTTTGGTGACAAAACATCCACTAAATTAAACTGCTGTAAAAATGTATCAGATATACATATATATATGTGTTTTTTTTTTGTTTTTTTGCATAATTCAACCTAAGTTCTGATCAAAACTTCTACATGTTTTTAAAAAAAATCAGGAGAAGAATTCAAGATCTTAAGTGATGTCACTGATTTGGGGAAAAAACACACAAAATGACTTATTTTCAATATAAAAGGAAATCGTGGAGTGGATATTTTTTTATCTTTTATCGCAGTCTTGGACATGAAAGATTAGTAACAACATCGGCTTCGAGTCATTGTTAGTTTTCGTGCAGCATCAGATTTTTTATTTTTCTCCCTGATTTACTGTTCATGGCTGGTTTCTTGCTTTTTATATGGAGTTATATGGAGTATAACAACAGATTATATTGTGTGTGTGTGAGTGAGAGTGAGACCTTTGCGCACTTGATGCATCTGAGAAAATCAAAATATGCACCCCAGCTCTCCATGGAGTAAACTAAACCGTAGTAAGTGTGTTCATGCACCTGCTGCTGTTTGATGGTGAGAAGTCCAGACTAAACAAAAACCAGCGCCAACACGTCATGCCATCACAAGGGTCCAGAATCTGGATTCTGTGTTCAGTCTGTTTTTTACAGAAGAGATGATTGACCTCATTGTCTCATGACCACCCTCCACGGGCGCCGCACAACTAGAACGTGTTTCATTGTTTAGTTCTCCATCCATCCTCAACTCCTGCACCATTGCTCAGTTTATTTGAAGCTGTTGTTGCATTTTGGTTCATAATATATCATGTTCATAAATCTGATGCAGAGTAGGAAAAGTGTATCACTGAAAGATGTTACGGTTCAAAACTGGTTTTACCATCAAGAAAAGACAAGGATTTCACACATACGTCTCACCAGCAAGAGGCAGCAGGTGCAGAAAAACACTTCCTATGTTTTTAGTTGAAAGAACTGAGGTGCATATTTAAATTTCCTCAAGATACATCAAGATGAGTGTGCAAAAGTCTCTCTCTCTCACACACACACAATTTTGCTGTTAAACTCCATATAAAATGCCAGAAACTAAGCTTTTTTTTGCACAGGCCTATCTAAAGGGTTAATGATGCCAAATGATGATTAACAGGGAGAACCACAAACAATCAAGAACGCATGATTATATGATGTTGTGGCTGGGCAATCAAAAAATGTGCTTATAATGGAAGGCAATGGGGCAAAAACAGCCACGAACAGTAAATGAGGGAGAAAAAATTCAAATCTGACAATGACTCAAAGCCGATGTCGTTACTGATCTTTCATGTCCAAGACTGTGAAATTTATGCAAAAAATATAGATTTCTGATACATTTTTACATAACGAAAGGGCAGTGAATTTGAACAATGCACGAGTCCACTAAAGTTAGTCAAGCTTCCTACACAATATTTGATACAAATGAACAACTACATCCTGTAATTCTACAGGGGCTCCATTAGACTAGTTGATTCCACTGAATGAGCCAGATCCGTTATCTCTCAGCATTCAGAGAGGAAACAGACCTGTCAAACACATCCTATCTGAGCTCTCTTTGATTGCTCATGAAATGTGAATAACTGAAATGGGCTGTTGGGTTTTTGGCAGTGATGTAAAACGCAGGCATTCACATTCAGATCCCTGCCGCTCCGGCCCCGGAGCTCATCTGCTGCTCAACCTTCAGCACAGCAAAAACTGCAGTGTGAGAAAAAAGCCTACAATGAAATGCATCCATAATGAGTCGTTCTCTGGCAGTAGACACAGCGTTAATGACCATTAATACCAGGGGTAAGGTTACTACAGTAAAACGAGGTAAGCAGTCATCAGAACACACTCTCATACTGACTGAAGGAGATCGTGCACTGATTTCCCAGCGGTTTTGGCAGAAAGAAACGTGAAGAATCGCACAGAATTCAAATGCATATTGTCTAAATAAAGATAATGAAGTAGATGAGAGTCGTCAGCGGCTGTCAAAGAAATCTCAGTCTAACATTGACGCTGTCACAACACCCTCAACAAGATGGCTGACAGAAGACACACAAGATGGCTGTCACACTTCCCACAAGCCTAACGCGACCGCTCGGTGCTAACAGCCGGATCACAAACTGCCTACGCCACCTCTGCATCAGTCCGAACGGCTCGGCTTCTTTAAAAGCGCCCTCATTTTTACAGGCCTCTCCTTCATGGCAGTGACCCACATTAACAGGAACAGGCAAACACTGGCCAGGAGATGTAGAGCGGAAAGCTCTGTCCTTCCCGGCGATCTTCAAACGCTCACACAAGCTCAAGACCCTTAAAAGCACTTAACCAGTTTGGCAGTTTCAAGAGCGGTTTCTACTATTTTAAAAGGAAAGGTTGAAAAACAACATTTCTTGTCCAACACTAAACTACTCAGTAAAGTTACAAACTACAAAACAGCCTTACGTCACATCACCCAAAGACCCTTCCAGCCACGTGTCCTTAAAATGATCTGACATAACTATAAATCATATTGGGCTAAACCCTGCTGTTTATCACTTTTGTATAAATGAGTGTTTAGCGAGGATCACTGCTACGGTCAACATAACTGACATCCTCTTGTTTTGACTCCTGCCTCTTTAGACAGGAACGTCTATAAAGATTTGTTTCCAAGTATCTACCATCTTAGAAATGCAACGTTTATTTAAACGGAATTTCTAGCTGATGCATTAGCCCTGATCTTAATTTGTCGGTATAAATCAATTGATTTAGCTATGTTCAGTGACATTAAATAATATTTCTGACTTGAACGTGAGAGAAGCGTCTGACTGATGTAAACCAGCAGATGTTGGTGTCATATCATCCTATCATCAGCGTGTGAGATCGCCAATAAACAATATCACTGTGCTCATTTATTTATTTATTAGCTACTACGCACAGTCACCAACTAGTGCTGAAAAGGTTATTTTTGCGCTCGGCCATATTAAACATGCATTCGCAGGAGAGTATTAAAATCAATCACTAACGTTTGCGCTCGTCAAATGATTGGTCTTTGTGACATTATTTAGTGCTTGAAATGGCTGCAATTATTGTTGCTAGAAAGAAACATGTGGTTGTCCACATCTATTCATTCACTTTGAATGCCAGAAGAACACATTATTTGAACAGTTCGTTCGCCAAGCCTTGTTATTTTTAATTTGGAAAGGAAATTAAAGATGACCTCATGCAATACCAGCGCTATCAAACCCTCTAGTGAACTTCTTTACTCACGACTACATTAATGTGTGCTGTGCTGGTTATATTGCCTTGGTCTATATGTGTGAGACGTGTCTGAGTTCTTTAACTCGCGCAGTTGTCAGTAAATTGCCCACAAGGCACTGTTTTGGAATTGTGCTCTTGTGCTAAGTCTCTTGCACTTACATCAGCGCTCTGTCGTTTCTGACCAGAGAATTTGCGAGAGCTTAGTTTAGTCAGTGAGTATACACAACGAACAACTAAAGCCATCTGAACGTCTCCGATTGGCCATTGCATTCATAAGCTTAGCATAATCGTGTGTGATTGGTTATAACAATCAACACTGTAAAAACACAGATAAAGAAATACGATGAAACAAGTCTAATTATTAATCAGATAGTATTACTAGCCTAATAATAATAATAATAATCATCATCATCCAGAGGCAACATCTCTGACTATCATCAATACACAATATCATCTGCAGGCACAATCATCTTATTTATATATATAAATATAAATATATACAAAATCATACAACACACCCCCTCACATTACTTTCAGTGTGGTTAGCTATTTTTTTAACAAATGTTTAAAGTTTCCCCAAGTGATCATCTGACTGCAGTGTAGATGCAATTAATCAAAGTAACTGTTTTAAAATAGTTTCCCACAAAACTGCTGTAGATATGGACTCCAAGCACTGTGTAGGAGGTGCAGAACATGACAGTAAAATAAAGCAGTGCTGGCAGAGACGCTCGGGTCAGGGTTGTGTGCGCTGCAGCAACCTTCATTCCATTCAGAGCCAGTTACAGGACCATATCCTGAGAACAAACCAGAGCTCAGCGCAGGCAGGCACTTCATCAGGCTACAGCTGGAGGCATCAAACGGCACGACAGTCACGCGTCCTGAGGCCGATCCGAGAGGCGGATCCGAGTGCCCTCAGCTGAGACGTCCCAATTTTACATCTGAGCTGTTTCATAAAGACACGTCGTCTTTGATGTTTATGATAGCAGAGGGGCATGAGAACTTGTCGTTTGGCAAAATGATTATTTAAGAAGATAATAAACTGGCATTTACCTTTTTAAAATCAATCGACTCAAATCTTTCCAGAATCCAGTGTTCAGGTAGATGTATCGCCACTGAAACTATCACAAGAGTCTCTGTCAGCTTTCTCACCTTAAACCATCACAGAAATGGAGCACCGTCCGGTGGCTTTTTACTGCAAAATAGTATCAGTGTGAAGACCGCTTCAGGCAGAAGCGGCATCTAATGTGTCTGTGCTAATCCAGCAGAACGTATCCCTGTAGGTGAAGAGAATCCTCTCCAGGCCTTGTGCTCACTTACTGTTACAATGAGTCACTCAGCCACACCGTCCAAACGACTCCCTCAGGAACTGAGACATCATCCCATGCAGCTAGCGTCACTTAATGTTTGCAATTACGGGGAAAACACATCATGCAAATATGTTTGCATCACGTTATAAAAATGTTGTGTTTGCAGAGAGTGCAGGACCATAATGAACCTAATAATGACCCCATCTGAACCAATCGTCCTTTGCAGTCCACATTCGTCTTCTTCTGTCCTTCTCTTTGTCTTCATCCTTTGCAAACTTCTGTTTTCCAGTCTATCCACATTTCTATCTCTTTCTGTCCGTCTCACTGTCTCTTTCGCTTTCCATTCTTCTCTCATTCTCTTTTAATCAACATTCATCATTGTTTCTGTCCATTTTAGTCTTCTTTCTTTTCCCTTCCATCCTTCTTTTATTACATTGATCGTTCTGTCCATATTTCTATGTCTACATTTCAGTCTTTCTGTCCATTTTTTGTCCAGATTTCACTCTTTTCCAGTCCATCTCTCTGTCTTTGTCCACATTCCTCTCCCTGTATTTCCCTTTTTTTATTTTTACATACACTTTTCTTTTGTTCCAGTCCATCACCGTCTCATTCTTCTGTCCACATTTGTCTTTTCCTGTCCATTTTATACACATTTCTCTCTCTCTCCCACTATTTTTCTATCTACATCTCTGTCATTCCTGTCCATCTATCGTTGCCTGTTTTTCAGCAGAAAAGGCACTTCTGTTGATTGTTTGATATCAAAATGAAGACATTTAAACGTCCCTGATTTCAGGTGAGAGACGAATCCTCTAAACGTAGCGAGCCCACGAGACCAGCTGTACACAAACACACCGGAACAAACGGAGAAATAAACCTTAATGAATTCTAAACGACAAAATATCAAACCATCATTCTGTTCAATTAGTTTGCTCAGATGTTATAGCCAACCAAGCGCCTCGAGCAAGACGCAACAGCTATTAACATAAAAGAGGCAGTCCTCTTTCAGGTCCTCGTCTAGTGAAACTCTACCTGACTGAAAGCAAGGGCTGACGACCTTCCCTGTTCTCCTGCTTTGATTAATAACTTAATATCTTATTAATTAGGGAATTTAGCTGAGAGTGAAATGCGTTAATTTCCCCGAGCAGAATCTCCTGTCTGAAAACCAGCGATTAAGCGTCGGAGAGGTGAAAAGTGAAGGTCGCAACGCTCTGCTGTCCCCTCTCGTTCGTGTCTTCTTTGAGCCCATTTAAAGAGCTTAATTGTGTCACGTATGACAGTCCTTTGACCAAAGCCTTTTTTCCCCTTCGGCACTCGGCACGTTTTGTCATGTAAATGGCTAAAGTATTTTCAGTGTTCGGAGAGCAGGAACAGCAGTTGAAGGAAGATTAATGTTCTGTTACCTGCCCGTTTTCTCTCAGCTTCTTCAGTTGCGCAGTAATGGCTTTTACCCTGACACGATAAGACGCCGCTACAAATTTGTTCAAATGTTAGCAGCCCATTAAAACATTCCTAAATCTGCCGTACTGTTCAAACAAGCTCAAGGGCAGATAAAACCATGCGTTTCCACTCTCTTACTCTGCGTTCGCTCAAATTGGAGACTTGCCCCACTTGCCTCAGACTCCCCGGCCGCGGGGTTAGCGAGGACGTTACTGTGTGCAATAAAATCAAATCTAGATGAATGCAGCTCTGAGCAGACTCACCCTGGGGCAGGTCAGAGGGCAGGTACGGCACTTCTTGAGCGCTGACATGTGTCCAGTCGAAGTCGTCATAAGGATCCTGCTGATAGTCACATTGTGCCGGGCCGTCATCGAAGGAGCAGCCGCCTACAACACAGCATGGATACATGAACATTACAACTCTATTAGCAAAGCACCTGCCAGCAGACACACACAACAACATCAGAGTCTGTCACCACTGCTGAAAATTCAACTGATGTCAAATTATGAATTTTTTTTCTAGGATCACATAAATACTTGTGCATATGATGATGATGATATATGAAGGGTATGTGAATATGATATGTGACAGTGTGTCAGTATTTTCTGCACATGCTCAAACCTAGCGCTCTAGTTTCAAACGTCCTGTTTGTGTTTCTCAAGTCGACGATCATGATCTTATGAAAACAACCCTTCTCTGACGCAGCACTCATTTACAGAGATTACTGATAGCTCAGTTTTATTATGAAAACTGCAGGCGAAACACGCTGATAATGAGCACTAGCACATCAGTGAACACCAGCTGTATAAACCTCTTACATCCACACAGTGATTCATACCGTTACCGACACACAGAAACAGGGCTGTAGCGTGGCAGTCGTGTATCACACACTTAGAAACATAAAGGACAGTGTTCCTATCAAGAGTGTGTCACGTCCTGCTGCCGTTCTCCCTGCCAATGTGTGTGTGTGTGTGTGTGTGTGTCCTCTTCAGTTCAGGAGTGTGAGTGTGAATTGTTCACACCCCGCAGGATGCTGAATTGATGTTTGAATTGAAACGACAGGAAGATGAATTTACTGAACTGCAATTCAAAGACGTTTACACAACAGATGAATTACATTAGTAACACACAAGCTTTCAGACCAGACATAAATAATGACCTAATTTATTTTGACTAATTATGCCAATTTATTGTACAGTATATATTTTACACTGCATAAGCATTTCATTTTCTGGTGCTCTGCCATCAGGATCCGTCAAATACAAAATAGTACAATTAAACATGTAATGTAACTATATCCAATGTAATACCAATGTAATATGCAAATGCAAAACACACACAGATATGTATTGCTATACAGTATATTGTTATTTCAGTATGACTGAGTGTTCGTATATGTGTGTGTGTGTGTGTGTGTGTGTGTGGGCTCAGATGGGAGCTGATGCAGTCGTGGCACAGAACAGACATGACAGTAGGCAGCAGGACGATCTGTCACCGCTCCATGTGTGTGTGTGTGTGTGTGTGTGTGTTTCAGTTCCTCATGCATGCTCTATTGGCTGACAAATATCAGTACATTTGC
>JAUMHR010000079.1:1128666-1144501 GCA_032361145.1 Enteromius fasciolatus
GATGCATTATATCGATCGGGATCAGAAAGTAAGGTAATCCTCTGCGTCTGCAGCGGCACGGATGGGGAAGTAAACGAAGACTGCTATAGACATTATTACATCAACAACACAGCACTTTAATCACTTCATCTGAGACATTCTTGTCTTTCAGTTCGACACGATGATGGACTGATGACAGATCACTCAGGGCGGGTCAAACGTAAGGCAGCCTTGTCAATCGACTATTGTGGGAGGGGCCTACTTTACTCGGACAGGAATCTCAGAGCAGATTTGTGAAATGTGATTTTCAATAGATGGGTAAAACGACCTCGGTTTCACAGTTCCCCGTGTGAAAGCCTGCAGCTGTACAATATGAGGGTCAATGGTGGTGAAGAAATGGACGACTTTGTTACTTTGGTGACTTTCAAAACCGAACGGACAGCTGCGATGACGGCTAAATGGCTTTAGCTAAAACAAAATGTTCAATTATGTAGAAATAACAAAAGGTGACGCTTGTCTGTAGGTAAACAATACGTGTCACTTCCTCCGCTGTGCCTGAGTGCTTCAGAATGCTTTGACCGCAGGTTTACGGCTGTTTTAAAGCAATCTTTGTGTGTTCGAGAGTCTAATCTCGCTATTAACATTATTCCTGTGCAAAGGGAGAAGCGGTCTTCTTGAAGGGCACAAAGTTATTTTCTGCTTGTAGAGCAAAATGTCAAAAGCGTGCACATTGTAAATGGATTTCCTACCAATTAAAACGGCTGAAAGCAACACCTTCAGAGACTGTCAAAATACTCCTTAACCCCCTCGCCGAAAGAGCTGTCAGCACGCCTGCACAGAATCCCTGAATCACTACACACACCACGGCCATTTGCATGCCAATTAAAGAGCGCCGCCGTACTCACAGATAACAAAATACATCAACAATTAAAAACGCATCTGTCAGAAATAAACAAACAGGAACAGGAGCAGCATCATTTTCATTACTGTATTATAGGATTTGGAGTGTAAAACGGTCATAAAAACATCAAAATCTTAATGCATGATATAAAGATCTGCATGTGTCGGGCGCAGAGGATACGCTGGAAACCTCTGCTTGACATGGACCTCTGACCCACGCATCTGCCTTCGGTCTCACGAGGGGATCTCTGAGCCTTTACAAATCACTGCTGAAGAGCTTCACACAGAGCCAAACATCTCCTCCGTCCCCTCGAAATCAGAGCCTGGCACGTCTACGCTCAGGGACTTTAAACAGAGACGATAAAGCAGCGCGAGGAGAGCCGAGGCTGTTCTTCTGGAAATCATTCAACTCTACACAGTTCTGTCAGCAAACATTTCTCAAAACTCTACTTGGAAATCACAAAGCAATTACTTACGAAATACTGACACTACAATAGACAGCAGCTTTATACATGCTAAAATGTCATTAAAAGGCTCTTTCATTTCATAATACTCAGCTACAAAATAGATTACACAAATCAAATGAATTGTTAAGGCTATGTTCTGACCCAAAAATGAGTGGACAGTACTGTTGTAAATCTGTATCCTAAAACAATAGTTAAATATTAGCCACATGTATATTACCACATGTATATTATTTGGCTGGAGTTCGAGCTCAGCTTCTCATTATAAGTTGGGACGCACAGTGGACATTAACTGATCATTGCGCGTCGTGCTGGGAACATCGGCTTGTCTCTGGAAGAGCTGGGGTGTTCTGAAAACAGCTGAAGTACTGTCAGGACTCTGAAAATCAAAGAGTTTTACACTTACTCTTTTCTTCCATTGCCAAGCTCAAACAATCCAGAACCCCCCGCAGGGTGTTCACAGTCCCCAATCAAACCCCACCGAGGCCTCTCTGCGTGCTGATTGGCTGGCTCTGATGATGTCACACAGGGCCCGGAGAGGCAGACAGCTTTTGAATTGCAGACGCACCTTCTCTTCACACACCGCCCTCCCAACAAAGAGAGGGTGAGCCTGACCTACTCCACACAGCCTTTGATAACAGCTCTCTGAAGGCAGAGAGAGAGAGAAAGAGAGCGCTCTGGCTGCTTTACTGATGAGACGTCTCCTCTGTAGTTTAACCTGTCCCCACGCTTTCCTTCCGCACCATTTTACAGCGCCAAAGAACAAAAGACGCGAGTCGGCAGCATATAATTACCCAGGAACGTGTGACACCGCCAGCATGAATCCCTCGTTCTCACTTTTACTCACCGCAGTCTCTCTCTCCAACAATAAAACGCCGTTGTGCCACTCTACACGCCATTACCTGACACGTAAAAACACAATATTTTTCTTTGCAACGCCGCAAAGGGAAAAAGTTTGATGTGTTCATATGGCGGTATGGCCATGAAATGTCAGGATATGAATAAAAATGACGTTTCCCGTTCAGGAGAGGAAAGCGTATCCACAGGTAATCATCAAAGCTGTGGTACGGCTGAGCGCTGATGAATTCACAGAGAAACGCTGAGAAAGGGCAGCAACGCTTCACCTGCGCTTATATCACAGCGGCGGAGACGCAGGGATCTGGACGTAAGCTGATTTACAAAACGGCAAAAACTCTGAAAGGACAGAGTTAAGAAGCAGGAAAAATGATGACTAGGTGATTCAAGAGAGTGTGTGTGTGTAATGGAGTCCAGGGAGGATGGTGTACTTCAACTAGTTGTCACAGTGTTGGAAATTTCTCACATGCATTTGAGGAACTGCAAACAATCAAGTGCGGCCAGTAAACGTGCTGAGCGTGCAAGAGCACACACGTCTGCCAGATCCAGCGCTCGTATAATCTCCCGCTCTGGCTGAAGCCCAGGTGAGATGACAGTGAAAAATAGGCTGAGTTTTGAAGTCGGGGGGGTCGTGGTGAAAACACGTCGGCTAGTCTTCTCAAGTTACCGGCCTGTGCTTTGGTCCTCAACAGGTTTATTAACTAGCCTAACCAGCAAGACTCCTTTAGTCGACCAGCTCAATTCTACAATGAAGCTCACGCACCCAGCTGAAAAATCCAGCATATTGAGTTGGATGTGTTTTGAAGCATGACTGCTGGTCCTGAGCTCGGTACTTAAGACCAGCACATGACCAGCTCAAACCAGAAGCCACGCTTCAAAACATACCGAACCAGTACATGCTGTTTTTTCATTTCCATTGTCTTTGCCCTGGTACATAATCATTTTGTCCATCGGTGAATTAGCATGACTTCTGAAAGAGGGTTTTATGTAGACGAACTCTGGCCTGAGTATGGGGACCGGACCACACCAGCACCACGGCCTTTATATCAAAACCACAGCCAAGAATTTCTGCTTTTTACTGCTCAGAAATCCAATTAAGTGAGAAACAGCCGTATCCGCTGGCTAGCCCAGGGCCGCTGAGCTGACTTCTGCAGTCAAGGTAAGGAGATTAAAACAGAGAGCCGGACTGGACAGCAAAGCCCAGATCCTGCGGCACATTTGTGACCGTGAGGAGAAACCCGGCGGACAGGTAATGCCTGGATTCACTGCGCAGTGAAATGAGTTCTCACAATAACTCAGCCCTGTTGAGTCTGTGAATGACACGACAACATCAGCTGACAGTCTGTCAGAGATCTCTCAGTCCATCTGCATACCTGCCATTCCTGCCATCGAGCAAGCTGAACACTCAACCAACCACTTCACAATCGAAAGGGAAAAGTGCTTTTGATCAAAAAGCATAATCAGAACTTTTACTTTGAGATATCTGATAAGCTCATGAGGATTCATTACAATTAAAGAGTTAATTACAACCCGGTGCTGGGTTGTTTTGACCCAACGGTTCGGTTAAAGCCTTCTGAGTGATGACTCAAGCGCCGGCTCAAAACAACCCGATTGCTGGGTTTGTCCATATTTTGCCCAGCACCGGGTTGTAATTAACCCAGCAATTTCTTAGAGTGTGCCAACATTGTGAAAGATAATAAGATTAGTTTTAGAGAATGTCTGGAATTAAATGTCTTTTTCTCACCGCCTTGTGTTTGGTTATTTGTTTTTGAAGGAGAATCGGACAAAACCTTTGATCATTACAGAGAATTTGAAACATTTTTACACAGAGATAGACATCTGAAGGTACAATCCTCATGTATGAAAAGATGGCTGTGTGCATGTTGTATTTCCTGAGGCGTACATCTCATATAACATCTTGAGAGGAAAAAAGAACAGAGCACAGACTTACAGCATGTCACAACCTGCACTCACGGCATCGCACACACACTCACACACACTCACACACACACACACACACACACACACTCACACACACACAGGGTAAAAGGTGTTTAATGGCACTGATGTGACTGTTTTGTTGAGGCCAAATCTGCAGATTTTCTGGTCAGCAGAGTTTTACTGTCCACATCTGCAGGAGGTGATAAGCCATAAAAATGACCCACATTTGGCAGGACACTCTCACACACACACACACACACACACAATGACTGCAATGGAAAGTAAAGCCCACTGAGAACTCTAATTCCACTTCAAGCTGAAGTGTGCCGTATTTTATGCTGTTTCCTTTTCTTTTTTTAATGTTACATTATTTCTCCTAATGTGTGGATATCATAACTCTCTGATACTTTTCACGCTTGAGACACAGCATTAACTTTGCAAAAATAAGTACATTTCATGTTCATTTTATTTTCTAAGTGTACTATTTCAATAGTTCTTGGGACTAAATTGTTGGTAAACCGACACTTCATACTATGAATTTAAAGGTATACACTGTTATACACTTCTAGCTCACTCTTTAGTTTATAAAAGTAAAAGTGTGCTTTATCTGTAATGGTAGGAAACCTTGAGTACGACGTTCAAGATTTTCTGTTGCATTACCAGTATACTAGAGACAGCAGGTATACTTCAATCAGGATTACAAAGAAGCAGAATTAAATGTAAAACTTTTTAGTGTTTTTTCTTGTAAAACAAGAAATCTTGTAAATCTAGTAAATATTGAAAAATAAATAAAAATCTGTACCTATAGTAGAATAAAAGTTGGAACACACAATGTACTGCACATAAAAATCACATACGATTGTTTTTTATGTTGGAGCATCTGACACGGCAACATTAGCTCAAGAACAAGTTTTGTCTCAGCACTGACAATGATTTGGTGAGACCAGAGCCACGCTTCCGACGAGAGCGTGTTTGTGTGAGGTGAGGGCCTCCGAGAGAAGATGTTGCCACCGCAGCTGTAATAAACGGCCCCGCTGAGGTCATCGCTGGCAGCCAGTGGCATCACACAAACACACGCAACGCTTTGTGTTTTTCTCTGTCAAGGCAGTTCTGTTGTTGTCGGCAACATCTATTCAGCTCAGAATGGAGCCAAACAGAACAATCTAGAACAGCACAAATCACACACACTCACAGCGCTGGCCAGAGCAAGGCCAGGCCGGATTGATCATTAACACACTCGGTTAACATGCCTAACTTCTGTTCCGCATCCTGAGTTAAACAAGGTCAAAATCACAGCACCGCTCTGTTTAAGCAGTCCTATCGTACTTCAAACGCTGAAGTTTGTCATGCTTTACATGTCGAAACGCTTTACGAAAGTCTTCCTCAGGCCGTGACTCTGCTGCTCAGAACATGAATCTGAATCTGTCTGTTTGAGCCCAACGTGTCAGAAGCTAAAACAGAAATGAATGTTTATCATGGGTTTAGCTGAGATTTTCATTCATCTTTGGATAAATAACTAATTAAGCGTTCCAAACCGGCACGTGTCAACAGCTCAGCGAATCAAAGACAATCCTCCGAGAGGCTGAGCACAGGGCACAGAGATGCCAGTGAATCGGCCTACTCATTAAGCTGGGCTTTAAGTCCAGACTAGAGCTGGATTTGAGGCTTCCAGAGAGCAGCACAAACTCCTGCTGCCAGCCCGTGGCACACACACGGACACACTGAGGTAAGCTGATAACAGCCGCTGAAACACAACCAGACACACACCAATCTGCTGAATTTGGTGGCATTTTCTGTCCATTTATAGAACAGAAATCTGTGAAGGTAAAGTGAGGGTGTGCCGCTTTTGTATTTTGGTTTTGGGAGTCTCCAAGAACAGGTTGACACGCATGCAAGGACCAAAAACACCTGTAACATGTATTTATTTTTTTACCTTATTTGCTCAACAACTCCAAAATGAGTGTTTAATCCAGACCCCTCCTCTGCAGTGATTGGTGGATTGGTGTCATGTGACAGCGCTGCTTTGTGTACAGTGTTACCATGGAAACAGATATTTTAGCGCTCTTAAAGAGACACCTAGTGGTGAAGAATGAATTTACGTTTTCATTCAGACCGACCTGAAAAGAAAAAGAAGTGGACGCCAATATACTAATGTTTCATGTCGAGGTGAAGATGAAGCGGCTTGGGATTCGTTTTAAAAATGACTCGTTTCGATGATTCAGAGTCGTTTTACACACTGCACTTCAAAACAGCTTCTCATGAACTGAGTCATCACAAAATCTCGACACATTAACTGTGACTCAACCAATGGGGTGTGTTCGGGGAGGACCAATAACACATGGGAAAATTTTAAAACTTTCAGTGTAATATGAAAAATAATAACAATTAAAGCTAGTTGCCAAATCAACATTTATCATTTTCATTTAGCTGATGTAATAAAATAACTAAAACATTTTCTAAAAAAAAAAAAAAAGGTACATACATATTTAAAAATAACTAAAATGACAAAAACACACAAAATATTTCTTAAACTTTAAAATGTAAATATAATATTATGACTGTCAAAACCCTTCCTCTATTGTTCATAGATGGAAAGTGTTACTGTTTTTCTCATTTAGCAGGTCACAGAAACCTCTTCTGAATAAAACCCATTCTGATCCTCCTAACAGAAAGACTGTCGGGGAGAGACGTTCTCACGGGTGTAGGAAGAAGAGCATGTTCGGCTTTAAAACCAGCGCTCAGCGTCTGCTGCAGAAGAGTTCGGGGAACTTTATGGCAGCGTTTAAAGAGCAGAGAGTCATTGACCTCACACACCATACGCATGAATCACTCACAGAGCTGGAGAGAGACGCCCAGAGGCTGATCACTCATTGGCTAGAAATGCACGTGTAATGTAATACAAGCGCTGGAAATCAGTGGAACCAGTCTGACTGTGTGTGTGTGTGTGTGTGAGAGAGCACAGACGCTCAGGTAAGAGTCATTTAATGCCTCTGCACACATTCCACACTCCTCTCTGACTGCTGCTCTTTTGTCACAGAGTAATTAACCGTGCTGATCCCAGACCAGCTGAACTCTCCTATCCCAACATCATAGTGCTCTCTGGGCGGGACCATCTCTCCTCCTGCTTCTAATTGCTCAAGCAGTCAGTAAGAGCACAAAGAGCTCGGAGGCGTTTGGAGCGATTGTGTTGCCCGTCTCTGTTTCTTTATCTTCTTCTCTGTCCTCTGGCCCAGCAGCCCTGTCTCTCTGCATTACACTCTCCTGGCCCGTTTGGGTGTCTTTCACCCTAATAATGTCTCCTGACCTTGAATGAAAGAAATTAGTGACTGGTGAGCAATGCAGATCAGGGCTCAGATAAAAATAATTGAGAGCGTGTGATGTCTCCACCACGGGCTCCGTTCCATGAAGTCCATCAGGATGTGTCCATCTGATCACATTCACTCCCGATCTAGCAGATGTGATCATCTGATGAGAAAACAGACCAAAAGTATGTTGTACTACACAGCAATCGTCCCACCCTGCAGTAAATCATTGATTTAATTACAACCTACTGGCTTCCTGCAGCTTTTACTGTCCAAGCTTCCTGTTTCGACCAGTGACCCAACTGATGTGGCATTTCTTCATTACTGCCGTTTGCCAATATAAATTCATTAGTTTACTGTCTGTCTGCTGAAGATGAGATGACTGACAGCTGTTTGGGGAAAATACTGAATCAACAAGCAGTTGACATTTTAATTTAAAATCAGTTTTTAAAGCAAATATGTTTTTTTATTTATGATTTATGCAACTTCTTGGGTAGTAAATATCTATTTAACTGCAGCATGAAATCTTTGTGCACACTCACTGAGATACTGAACAAAACAAAACTCTATCGATCCATCGGGGTGCAGGCCAACACAAGACATCTCAGGGGTCATAATGTATCTCACAAGAAAGAGCCGTGGTGCTGCTCTAAAGACTCCTCAAAACCACATAAGCGTGTGCTTGGTGTGGACCTGGTCTCAGTTTAGGGACCTAAACAACACCACCGTGTGTTTCTAGCATGCGGAAGGTGATAATCTCCTCCGCCGCTATCATCAGAGCTGCTGAGCTTCAGTGCAGGACTGTGGTCTGGACCTGGGACTGTCTCGCTCTGGTTATTCAGCCCTGAGCATTAACCGCTACGACACATCTCCTCCCGCAGCTTAACCGGGTTCAGGTTTCTCACCTGCATCTGAACTGGAGGTGGATCTCGGGTCAGTCTCAGGTTTCAGGATTGTCACGCTCAGATCAAGGATCACCGCTTCGCAGGACAACACCGTACTGCTAATATGTCCGTATAAAGGCATTTATTTGCTTGGTCAATCCAAAAAAGTGGTTTCTCATTCTCAATGAAATGATCAGTTGTGTGTTATTATATGTTGTATTTGCATGACTCGTTGTCTGTGCGGCAGCAGCTGTGGATGAACAAACTCTGTCTCCGCTGTCTTTCATGTGTGTCCAGGCATACTGGGCTTCCGCTGATCACTGCCCGAGGACACACTTACAGGCCTGACGGACACAACAGAGAGAGAGAACGGCCCGCGGCCAAACACTGCCGCCAACACTCAGCACGCTGGGAAAGGATTCACCCTCCTCCAACACCACACACGATACACAAGCAAACATTTTCACATCAAATCACTTCAAATTCTTATTTTTTGTGCCCAGATATGAAACATCTCTGCTGAATTTATGCTCCGAAAAGAACCTGTTTGCTTCAGGAAACACAAGTCACGTGATATGCAAGTCTTTTGAAGAAATCGCTTGGACTAGGATTCTTCTGACCCTGTGGCGCTCGGCAGTCTGGAAGCTACGTGAAAATGCTTGTAAAGTCATTTAAATCTCTGAAAAGAACAAAAAACTATATTGAAATATCTAAACATAAAAAAAAACACAAACAATATTTTAGGGCTGCACAATTAATAGAATTTCTAATCACGATTACGAACGGCACAAATACATAATCATTCAAAGCAGCGATTAATCGTACCAAATCCCCTTCTGTTGTTCCGTGTGCGTGACATGACTTCTTCTCTTTCTACAAGTTATCTTAAGGGTTTTTGCACTGCTTTAATATATGCGTATTTTTACTTTTTCATTTATCTGAATTATAGACTACATTTGAGGCTTAATATTATAGAAAAGGTTGTTTTAGTTTATAGTCATCTAAAAATATGGCATGCGGTTGCTTCAAGCAATGGTATAAATATCATTCAGTGTAAATTGTGATGATCATAATTAATATTCTCATTCTCATGCAGCCCTTCAATATTTAAATCTGCACATTTTAAAAATGACTAATATTTAAGATGCTAAATATGTCAAAACCAGACAATATTTAAATCTCTAAATAGACATATACTCTGACTGAGTATATGTCTGTGTTTACGTGGCATCAGACACACACGTTAGTGAGATCCTGCTTGAAATGTTGGAAGTGTGACGTCAAGTGGCACTTTATTGGTGACGAGTAAACATGATGACCAGCTGTGCGCCGAGCTACAGAACTACAGCGCATTCAAGACGCAGAATAACAAACAAAATCTGTCTTTTCTGAATCTCCATAAAACACGAGATGTGCGGCGACTGAAGGAGGTCACCTCGACGACTCAACTACGCTCAGATCAGTACACAACCCCTCGGACACGCACTGCACTGATAACATCCCATCATTCTCCTGACACAAAGAAGCGTGTCAGGTTACGTTAGTTACATTAAACTGAGCAACTACAGAGAGATCCAGACAGAGCGAGAGAGAACAGAGCCTCTTCATGGCTTCAGCGCTGCGTCTTCCACTGCCACTTTCCATTAACTACCTCCGGTCACATCCCCAGAAACAATAGCTGAACTGTCCCCAAGCCTTCATTAATTGTGATGTGTTTTGTTGCTATTTGGTCTTTTCAATTTAACGAACGATAAACAGCGCATTTGAAATGAAGAGTTCTGAAGCACAATCCTTCTGAAGTCCACCAACACTTCCTGTCTGTGTCCATGGTTCACACGGTCTGATCTAGATCACCCGGGTCTTCGGTACCAAGTAGGTACTAAAAAAATGAAAACACGGCAACCAGCCAAAATAAAAGTTCTGTTTAACTAAAGATCTTTGTTATCATTTAGTAGAATATACGTGATAATACTACAATTGTATTTTTTAGGAAATAATCCCACAATATTTCTCCCATGTTTTTAGTAAATCCTCTTTATTTTCCCCAAAAAATGTTTACTGCTCAACATACTTTTATTACTTGAGAAAAAACTTGAAACACAATTTCAAGTATAAAGGCATTGATTTTTGTGCATTTTATTTGATTGTATTAATTTAATAGATGTGTGTGTATATTTGGTTCTGATATTGGTACAGAGAACTGTGGATTTTCACTGGTACTGAATGCAGACGTCTTGGTTCTGTGACAACACTAGACAGACACTTTAATAACTATGTAAATGACATCTGCTGTGATTGGTTAATCTCTGCATATCTGTGTGCCTGTATGATGTACCATAAGTGAAAGCAGGAAACTGCAGGAGGTCGTTGTTGTGATGTCATGAAGATTTCAAACTCATTTAGTTTCAGTAAACGATCACAGACATCATGGGAAAATGATACTCCATGCAAATATTAACATTCAGCTAACCACATAAACATGTACGGTTAAGATAAATCTAAAATAAATACACTTTAAAGGGAGGAAAAAACACTTCCTATACCTTTTCTAGAGAATTAGGCAAATACTAACATGTAAAACTGCTTGTGTCTCCACTAACTGTCTAAAGCTGAGATCTGTATTACAGTATGTCACAAAGCAGTTTTATTTCAAAAGACCCTGCTTTCCATCATGAGAGAGTTTCAAACCGTCTTCTGTATCTCTGACGTTAGGGAACGTCGTGTGCTAAATATCTGCTGCGACAGAGATAAAGGACTCTGAGCTGAAGAGCTGAACATTCACGAAGACCCCTCAGATCCTATTACAGATCAACAAACGCACCGTACCAACAAAACAAGCCATCTAGCAAGAGGTTATCTGAGTGCCAAGAAACCCTGGATGTTTAAACAGTGTGCACATTTCTTGAGGAGCTTTAGCAGCACAGTATGAGCCGCAGCCGTGCTCGAGTTCAAGGGCTTCACTGGCATTTTTCAGATATTGCCCAAGAAAACACAGCATCCCCCATAATAAACAATGTTTGGTGAGGCGAGAACCTCCCAATGGCTTCGGCGGCTACTCTGAGAAGTGAGCGAATGCCTCATTTGTTTTCTCCAGGAGAACTTGCAGCTATAAATTGAAGTGCGTAAGACGGTGGCCTTGCGGGAAAACGCAGACGACTATGAAGAAAACGAAGATGTTAAGAACGCTGAGCAGGCTGAACATGAAAAATCGGAGCTCTCGGCCCGGACTCCTCATGAAATTCATATTAGACTGAGGTTATGCTGCAGAGCGTTTCTTGGTCTCTGTGTCGCTGGTTTTCAGAGCCATTCTGCTCAGGCGGATTCACTTCAACATCTGCCCTCACACAGAGCCAGAAATCTTTCAAATATATTTATGGCATCATCCTCTGCATGTAAAACATATTATTACCACTTTTCTTAAAAAACAAAACAAAACAAAAAAAGATAGTTTAGCATTAAAATGTAACTTACTCTTAAGTATACACATATTCACATGAAGCGTCTAAAACGCGAGTAATATAGTAAATATTTAGTACAGTGCTGTACCAGGTGTACTACCAAGCAAGTTTACCATGTCAGAAAAGCTAAACATATGGTTATGTGATGCAAATGTCAAAATGTATTACATTTTACAAATGATGCACTACAGTAAAAGTGTTTGTGCTCATAACATTACATTGTGCAAATAAATCTTTATGAATTAATATCTGCCCCTGTATTCATCATTTGTGTTCAGTCAACTGGAAGCTGTGGTATGGGTCTGGTCTGAAGTTTTGCAAAAATGTACAAATGTACAGAGCCTATAGTAAAACTAAACAACACGTGTTTACTTATTTGGCCAACAAACATTTCCTGAAGAGCATGACTCGTTTCACAACTAATGATGTGTAAATACGTTTAAATAGTGTCTCTCATTTAAGATCCATCAATCCACTTCAATGACTGAAACTTCAACTATCTGAATGTTCATAAATGTCTCTGTGTTTCTTGCTTTATTCTCCCTCCACAGCACCACAGAACAAAACAACTGATAATTGTAAGTGTGAATTGAATGTGAAGACATCAGACGTGTTGGTTTATGAAGCTTCCTGCACACCCAGTGTTCAAACAGACTCATGAAGACATGATAATGGTCTGACCAATCTTTCATCGAATGAACTTCTGGCTCACTGCATGTTACTTTTAGCTAACTGCTCAGCTTTATTCTATGGAATTAATATTGAAGCTATTTGTAGGCCTGACTGTGTGTCCTGTAAAGAAGCAGCACACACACACACACACACACAGGTGGAGCGGTGGAATAAAACTCAGCACAGTGACACAGGCCGTCCATCTTCTGTGAGCAGGGTGGAAGAGTAGGAGGAAGAGGAAGGGCCATCTGGAAGTGCCCCCTGATCACAACCTCCGGTCCCAAATCCCATATGGCAGCACAGGAGCCCGACCCTCACACACACACACACTCGTGACACTTTATCTGCTCAAGCATAACAATAAACTACAGACACAAACACACACACACCTTCTGTCCAAATGTAGTAGCACATTATGAACACACTCTTCCTCCTAGCAATTACTTACAGCAGATCACACACACACACACACACACACACACACAGTGCAGTACAGCACATCCTTCTGAAACACACTGTTTGCTCAAATAAAAAGGTGATTAGAAGAATGACGGCATGTTTAAAATGAATGCGTGTGATTGTTTGGTTGTACTACATTCATAAAAAAAATCATATCATTTAATACTTGGGATTTACTCAAAATTATTACTTGGAATTAACTTACCATTTACTAGCTGAACTGTAATAACTAGTCAAACCGTATCTCAGACAGCCATACTCTAGTTCAACTGAGCGCAAGTGTTTGTCTAACCAATAGCAAACTGATTATTATTATTATTATTATTATTTGTGTTTCCATTGAAGCACTCAAATGTTCTGTCCAATAAAGCAACAGAGTGGCAAACCCATCACATCTGTGGCACACACCGAGTACCTGGCATCAGCAGCACCTTACAGAGATTACTCACACAACACATCTCAGATCTTCACTTTCACCAGATATACTCCAGAAGCTGTGTGTCCGAGACGAGCGACTGCATAAACACAAGGGGTGTGATAAGGGCGCAGCAGCCAGTCTAACTGGGTCAAACTTTTCCAACAGCAGAGAAGAGACTGAACGCAAGCCAAGATGGCCGAAGTGTCCGAGCTGATGTCATCTCACGGACAGAGACACAAACGAGGTCATTCAAGATGGCCGTCAGCCCGAGGAAGATCATAGGCTAGTACAGAAGAGAGAAGGACAAAGCTTCTCAAAGCTCTAAGGTCGAACCCATCTTTGATCCATTCACATAACACAGAAAGATTCATAACAGCGTATTCTGATTCAAACGATTGTCATTCAGTTTCCTTAAACGCTGCACTAAAACTGCTTTTAACCAAAACACACTTAAAGCCAATCAGCAGCGAGGGTCCACAGGACAGATAGATATAGACGGTCAGGCCAGAGGTATCTGTGGAAATATTTCCAGCGCTGGAGAGATCTCAAGGAGCAGGAATAGCTTGAATCAGTGTTGGCTTTTCTTTCAATATGTTTGTGTGTCGTCTACACTTGTTTCTGAGATGGATGTTGCCTGGGCGAGGTCTTGTCGTGATCGATTTGATGTCTTCTAACCGATAATGGGCTTATTATTTAAAGTTTTGTGATAATAGTGCAGCATGTCACATATATACATTTATTTGCGTGCATGTCTGCTGGTGTTTCCAGCTCATCAGTCGTTTATTGTAATGAAGAGAGAGTTTGTGCATATGGTTGCCAGGTTGAAGATGAAGTAAATCACGGGACAGAAAATGTATCAATTTAAGACAAAAGCTCTGATTGGATTTAAACTCTTGGCATCTGGCAACAGCTAGCACAAAATCTTGTTCAAACGCAAGATCCTTCAAATGCCTGATGCCAAATCTTCTGGATGATTAATCAGCAGAGACGCATGGACGCAATCACTGGACGCAGTTTAATAACAGAATATCATGGACTTTGTCAAAGTATTGATCAATTCATCAAAACAGGTCATTACACGTATTGGACTAGTCACATCTGCCGTCATAAATACTACACCAGAACACTTCTCCAGCATTTTACTGTTTCATAAAAAGTAATATTTATTAACACAAAGTTTCAACAAGAGAAACATTGTGTTAATATATAAAAAAATATATTACTTTTTTGCAAGTTGCAATAGCGTGTGGGAATTGCGGTCTTGTTGAAACGATCCACCTGGTTGGTCTTATTATCCTACGCACCTATCATTCACAGGAGTTTCTTCATTAGTAAAACCAGCATCGTATCATTTACACACAGAAACATCAAGCTAGTCACGGCAACCTGCCAAAATAAAAGTTCAGTTTAGACAGAAACATGACTATTATTTTAGTATTTAATGCATGTGATACTGTTTAAAATTTGACGCTGCATACTTCCTGCTTGAAACCTGATAATCACGTCAGTCACTTTTTTAATTTCATGAATAAAGATCTTTCAGTTGTCTGTGAGAGTCAGCTCTTAGATGAGAGTGTGTTCAGGCTCCGTCGAGTGCCTCTTGACTGAGTGACGCAGTAAATGTAGAATTGTTTTTTATTATTATTGTTTTGCTATAAAGTTAGAAAAAGCTTTACTAAAAGCTCTTCAGAGAAGCCCAAGAAGACATTCCAGTGATTTCTAAGAGGGGGAAGTAAAGCGCGCACATTATGAGAGGATCCGAGCACACTTAGCATGACTACTACAAAGACAGGACATCTCTTATCTGCTGAAGCACATCAGCCTTGAATATTTCACAACAGTTTTCCCTGACAGTATTCACCCCACAACCCTTCACTACAGGAAGAGAGAAGCAGACACCCAACTATAAAATAATAAAGCCAAGTCGTGTTTGTCTTTGTGTGATCAGTGTCAGATTATTACACTGTTCATTTACCATACCAAAACAATGTGGAGAACAACTCATTTCTGTTCGTTTGTGACGTTCTTTAATTGTAACATTGACCTAGCCAGTGTTACTTTAGTATAGTACACAGATTTTAGTGAACAATAACTACCCAGGAGATGCGTGATGGAAAGGCCTGGGGTCAGAGAACGTGAGAGTATTTCTGGACGTCCTTCGCCCACAGGAAGGTGACAGCGGGATCTCACTCACACCAGTTAAAACTATTTCAGCAAACATCACAAGAGAGTGTGGGGGGGATCAATCACTCAAGATGGGCTAACACCGCTCGACACACACACACACACACACACAGGGCTGCAGCAACTGACCGATGATAATCCATAATAACAACAAGTTTCATGATGAACCCGCGTCACAGTGCTGAAAACACACTTCTGTAGCAAACAGTCACTCACACTTTTATTATGTGTTTATGTCACTGGACGTTAAATCTAGGTTTTAAACGCACAATATTTAAGTAGGTTTATACAGATTGATTGAATTACGTAACACAGGTAA
>JAUMHR010000079.1:1152909-1164836 GCA_032361145.1 Enteromius fasciolatus
ACCGTAGAAGTATTTTTCATTCTTAGTTCATGTTAACCCATTATTGACTCCTCTTTGTTTCTAAACCTGTCCTTTCACAAAAGAAGACATTTTGAGGGATGTGTTTGAAGAGTGTTTTTAACTCTTCTGTGTCCGCAGCTGAAAGACATGCACGCGGGTCGAGAGTCGGTAAATGATGACAGAACTTGTGTTTATGTTCCAGCTCTCCAGGAATACGATTCTCTGGTACAGATTCTGAGCGATCAGCTGAAATGTGTGCATGCTTTCGTCAATATGTGACAACTTGCTCCGCCTCTTTTCATCGTCCAATCACACAACCGATAGATAAAATCAATCGGCTACAAAATCTCCACGCAGATGACAGGCAGTCAAGTGTGGTCCTTCAGGAGCATCAGGCTCGCTCCTGCTGATTAGTTCCTTCGGTGTGGAAGACAAAACACACTCATACACCACATCCCATCTCTATCATTACGTCCACACCAATGCACAGAATCGGCCGAAATAACGACCCGAAAGACAAAGCATTATTTTCAAATCATGAGCTGTTCACGACTCACGCTCAAACGCCTTGTTAAAGTCACACAGAAGACCTTGTTTTCCCTCGGCTGTAAACACACACACACACGGCTGTAATCGGAGTGTGCAGCAGTCGGGTGAGAAATGTGCAGAATGTGCTATTGTGTCTGAGCGCCGTTCACAAGGCTTTCCTTTAAAACCTTTTCAAAGTCAGCTCCTCCGAAGAAATGCAGAAGCAAACTCTCCATTTGTCCTTCTCTGTAATCACGTTTCTATGACAGCCTGCAATGAAATTTACTCTGAATGTACCTGAGTAAAAGAATGGAGACAGGGCTCATTACAAACACAACTCCAGCACTGCCTTGGCTTTGTTAAAGCCGATTGCGAGGGAATTCTGGGAAGTGGTGGCTTTTCCAGTTCGTGTGCATTTGGGGGGTAAACACAGCTGATGATATGCGTCGAAGTGTTTGTGTGCATCACAGTCACATAAACCCTGAGCTCGTGACAGAGCGGCCCATCAGGACGAGGCCATCGGGTCAATTACTCAGACACAGATGCCCTGGACAGATGTTTATGATGATGATGATGATGATAGCGGCGTGGATTTACGACTCACCTTTCTCCGCGTGTCCCATTTGAGCTGCGTCCAGAGAAAGAGAAAGAGAGCGATATCAGGGATTATCTCGCTCATTCACAGCGAGCGCTGATCCCCTCTTCATTTCCATAACACGCTGGCATAATTACACCAGTCACTAATCAATCTCAGCCTCCCATAATTTGCCATTTGTCATCGTTGTTTTTGATTACTCTAATAGAATTAATCCGAGGGTTAGACTCACTGATTAATTAATCAGCAATTACATAGACAGCTGTACCCCCCCCCACCACCGACGGGCTGAGATACGGTTACACTCAGACAGATGTGAGCATCACCCCAAATCACAACACTTTCACACAGACACCAAATGTCCATTTATAAAGAAATAAAGCCCTTCAGCTTCCTCTGACCTCTGTTCAGAAAGAGGCCAGCTGTGGTGATGATGATGGTGATGTGGTAACAGAACAAAGTGATTCACATGTTATCAAATATTATCTGATAGCGTGAGTCAACTCAGAACAATGTATAGTGACACATTTGGAAACACTACCAAAGCTTTCTCTCCTCTGGAAGCATTTAACACAACAACAGCTCTGCTTTATCCTCATATCTGCAGAAAAACTACTCAAAACATATGACAAAAGTATTTGATCTGCTGGTCTTTAGCCGATGTATCATGATGATTTGTGCTCCAGCTAAAACTGCTCTATCCTAGAATAATAACAACTAATATGACTAAACTGATTTTAACTCTCAAAAACACTTTGCAGCGCACTCCAGATAGAGACATCGTTATCAAAAGAACAGAATAAAAAAAATCTACAGTTTTGATCCTGCATTTTGAAAAGTTCAGCAGGTTTTCTCTATTTTGCCGAGTTCTAAAAATCCTCAGGGATTACGCACAGAAATCCTGCGGGAATTCATATTATAATGTGAAGCCGATCCTGAGGGACGCTAATGGAAGCATAACATCCTAAAGAAATAAATCCTCACAGAATAGCCCTTTACTTTTTTCTAGGACTCGGAACAAGGTTTCGACTCTGTTCAGGGAGGTTTCGGAGTTTGAGGCTCTCGGTAAATTCCCTGAGGTTCTACTGAGTCCCCAGGAACTATATCTAGTTTTCGTGATGTTGGACAGAAGGAAATCTCTCGTTAGAATCGTCTCCCAGTCACGGGAGAAACCCCGAGCGGAGGCTGAGGAGGGTTAAAGGGGTTCGGCGGAGGCTGATACCTGCGCGTCCCTTCTCTCCAGCACTAAACCAGCCCAAAGCACCACCATAACCCTGCCAAAAGAGCCACCTGGACACACAAATCAACTTCTGAGGTGTAAACGTGCGCTCGTGCCACACACAAACGTGCGCACGCATTCAATGCAACAACAATGTAAACTTTTGCTCGTTCCGCTCCGGGGATCGCTAAAGGTGAATCTTTGGCCACTTACCGGGAGTGTACTGGGCTCCTGCGCTTCCCAACGCCGTGTGCAGGAGTAATATGCTCAAAACGACGGTATCCATATCTGTCGGCCGAGTTGAGAAAGTTTTTGAAAGTGTTGGGAAATGTTTCTTATTCCAGCCGATCCGCGCGCCCCATGCTCTCTCTCCGCGTCTCGCGCTCGCTCCGATACTCTGTTGCGCTGCGAGCGGCGAGAGAGGGCCGTGACGTCACCGGCGCACTTCGCGAGGGGACAGGCGCCCCCTACTGACCGACACACACACACACACACACACACAGCTTTATCAGAGGAGAACCGACTGCGTGCTTGCTCCAGTCTTCTGCTTCTCCACAGCTTCAGCAGTTAATTCAGCTCGAAACACTTAATGTGCTGAAGGAGCTTTTATTTAAATCCATTCTTACTGGAAATCTCCGCCGCACTAGGATCTGCGCACGGCAAAACAAAAGCAGCCTGCACTTTTCAGCCAATCGCAAAGCCTTTTTGCCTGTCAATCATTTTGAGTGACACGAGCAGTTATAACGTGTTGTGGGCGGGGTTTGGGGAAGAAGGCGGGTGCTTCAAGGGATCAGGGCTGATATAGAGCACAATAACTTCTTACATACTGCTTTTAAAACCTGTTTGGCAATTTGAGGGGCGTTGTCTAATTGTGGTGTTATAAACGTTACACGTTAAATGAACACTCCCCCGTGTTCTATTGGTCACACAAACAAAAAGTCCCGCCCCAAACTTGTTCAAACTGATTGGTTGAAGCAGACAAAAAGATAAAAATCGTGAAAACTGACACTACTGGATGAAAACAAAACTTAAAGCTTAATGGAGGCACTGTTGTCTTCTGTAGAGCTCCTTTAAAGCTGAATCAAATGCATTCATAATGAGTCATTATTAATACAGGATTAATTACATTGAACTGAGCTGAATGAGGATGTTATTGTCTTCTACAAAGCGTCTGAACTGAACTTGTTTCATAAATTGATTTGCTTTAAACAGTTATTAAAATGAGTCTGAATTGAGCTGAACACCAGTGTCTATTTTAGAGCTTCTGTCTATTACTGTGAAACTGCTTTAAAACAGTATTTTATAAAGTTTTAAAGAAAAAAAGAATGCATTTCTTACATTATCATCACATCAAAGTCATTAAAGCTTAAATGCTTGCTCATTATAATCAGCACATATTTATTTGTGATTGAATTAATTTCCATACTGAACCAGGGTTACTAAAGCTTGCAACTATTATCTACAGCTGCAGAGACACTGTCAGTCATTTCATTGTTGTCTATCTAGATAGCTTTGTTTATCGTGTTAATAAATCTTGTTCAAATTGAACCGAACTGCGCTGAGAAAGAGAAAATGAAAAGCAGACACAAACATAGGTGTGCATGTGTGTGTGTTATATCGCACAGCTGAGATCTCGGGGTCAGAGGTCACTCTCCTACAGTCGCTACACGTTAACAGCTCTGTTTAATGCCCCCGGTGCATCCATGTGTGAGAGATGCTGACGGGATCACTGCGTCTCTTCTCCGGCTCAACCCAAAATTCAACCCTGCGCTACAAAAGAGCCAGAGAAGGGAGGGAGAGAGAGAAAGAGGGAGGAAAAAGTAAGAAAAGACGGCAAACAACAAAGTGAATGAGTGAGCCGCTCGAGGCTGCAGGTATTGCAGAAATGAAAGAGAAAAAAACATAGACGAGCGCTTCAAACAGTCGCTTTGATAAACAAGGTTATGTGTACATAGCACCAGAGGAGTAAAGGTAGGCCAGGTTTATTAAAATAACTGTTTTCATCTCTCTCTTCCCCTCTGGTCTCCTCATTTCCCAGCTCAGAGCGCAGACGCAGCCCAACGCCGCCGTCAGTTCTGTTTGGAGCACCAGTCCACTTCTGAAAGATTCTCCAAACAAACCCATTCAATTATTCAGAGGCACAACAATTAAAATCTTTACTGAGTTACTCACAAACACGGCACTGCAAGTCATTCTTCAGCATCCGCTGCTAATGTTGCTGTCAAACTCTCTGAGGATATGAAATATGAATAAAAGAAAAACTGTGTGCTCAGGAATCAGTGTTAATGATTCAACTTCACGAGACATGAATAAAATAAAGCATTCTTTAATGCAGCTTGATTAAAAAATAACAGAACCTTTTCCTGTCAACTGAAGATGTCATGTTGAGTCTCTGTTTCTGTGCAGCAGATCTCCACTGGTGTGAGTGTTAAAGTGTCCTGATGTTCCTTTCACCAACACGCTCTCATTTTCACATCTGCCGCCGAATGTGTGTGGAAATTAATAAAACTGAAAATAACTAAAGTACATTAGAATTAGTGACGTCAAATGACTGTTTTTGTTTACATTATATATGTAGGTGCACTGTGCATATTTATTAAGTATCTATAAATACACACACATACAGTATATATTTAGAAAATACTTACATGTATATATTCACATATTTATATTTTAAATAAATATATTTAATATATAAAAAATGTTTTATAAACATTTGCATGTGTGTGTGTAATGTAATAGATATACACAATTTATTATGTTAAAAATTATTTTTGATGCAATTAAACATTTGTCAGCACTAATAAAATTACTCAAACACACATCAAATTTCTAAAAAATGTATTTTATAATTTTTAGTGCTGTCAAATGATTAATGTCCCCCTATTGCAGATTAAGAAGGGTTGATATTTTGGTTTTGGGAGTCCCAAACAGTAGGTTGACATGCAAAAAAACACTTTAATTTTCTTATAATATGCATTTATTTTTTTGACCATGTTTGTTCATGGACACCCAAACAATTTACTTTTCAAAAACCCTCTGGTGATTGGTTAATGTAATTTTAAAGCAGTGTTTGTGAGCTTTTAACTCTCCTAAAAAGACACCTAGTGGTGAAGAATGAATCTGCATTTTCATTCAGACCCATGAGAAAAGAACAACAAGTGGATGGCAATAAACTAATTCAGAGTCGACTCTTTCGTTGAGAAACAATCGCTTCATACACGGAGCACTTTCAGATTTAAACCCTTTCATTCACTTAGAGCTGTGTTACACACTGAATGAAAGATCATATTCATAAATACAGAATAGGGGCACTTTAATTTTTATTTTTCCAAAATAAAAGGTTTTGTTTAGGCCTACTATATATGTTCTATTATATATATATATATATATATATATATATATATATATATATTGTGACGAGCGTCCCGATGACTGATCAGCGTTGCCCTGGCTACCAACGATGGAGCACCTGTAAACCTCATCAGCGGCTCATCAGCCCCAGCTGCAAGCCCTTAGCCCGCGGCCAGATAAGCCGTGTGAGGCACACACAGAGCGAGCTTCAACTGAGCCCCAAGCAAGCCGCATCCACGCTTCGCTCTATGCTCCAGCTGAACCCAAATCAACGAACTAAACCTTTTTTTTGTTTCCCCAGAAGCCAGCCTCTGAATCCGTCTTGCCCGGTACTTACATTGAGACAGAGCCCCAGAGACAGACGGCTCGGAGAGGCGCTCTTAAAGGAGCAGCACAGCGCCACGAAAGAGACTTGAAGTTGTTCTTTATTTCAATAAATCCACCCTCCGGGGGAATTTTTGTTCATCCTTACCTCGTTGTCCTGTGCTTGCTTTGCCGTTTGTGACAAGTTTGGTGGAGAATGCAGGCAAGTTAAAAGCACAAAAAGTTTTAAAGTTTTTTTATTTATTTTTTACTCCCCTTAAAAAAAAAAAAAAATTGTTGTTTTTTTTTCTCCCAACAGGCGGTGCCACCTCCTCGGCCATGGAAGAAATCCTCCAAAGGCTCACGGAGGTAAGCCTGCGACAACAACAAGTCGCCGAGCACATGGCGAACCGGCAAGAAAACCTGGAGCGGGAAATGGCTGCACTACGCCACACCGTTTGCCAGCCCCTCGCCGTATCTGACCCGTGTGTCCAGGCCACCCAGCTGCTTCCCAAGATGTCTGCCGAGGACGACGTGGAGGCGTTCTTGCAAATGTTTGAGAACACCGCCAGAGCTGAAGATTGGGATCCTGATGATTGGGCTCGGGTGTTGGCCCCGCTGTTGACCGGCGAACCTCAGCAAGCATACCACAGCATGCCACCAGAATCCGCCCGGGACTATGAGGCTTTGAAGAGCGAGATCCTCTCGTCACGTAGGCCTCTCACCCATCCACGCCGCCCAATGCTTCCACGAATGGGTCTTCCAGCCTCACCAGCCCGCCTGAGCCCAAGCCGCTGAGTTAACCCGCCTGGCCCATCACTGGCTCCTGGAGGGAGAACCCACAGCACGGCAAGTGACGGAGAAAGTCATCATTGATCGCATGCTGCGCGTGCTGCCCCGGAACTGTCGACAGGCGGTCAGTATGAAGAATCCCGGTACGGTGAGGGAACTCGTGGACACCATCGAGCTGGTGGAGGCAGCCCACCGGAGAGATGCCGGGGAGCGAGCACTGCCGATGCCCCGGAGGGTGGTCCAGGAGCAACGCGCGCCGGAGGGCACCTGGCGGCGCAGTAGTCGACCGGCGGGCCCCAGCCCACAGGATGAGCCAATGCCCACTGAACCACACTCCAGCCCAGTAAAGTCCTGGCTGGCAGGCTGCATTGTGCACCAGGCGATCCCCAGTGGAGCCCCGTCCGCCGAGGTGAAACTAAATGGCCGGACCCTCAAAGCCCTCCTGGACAGCGGCAGCTCGGTCAGCCTCGTCCTGGCCTCCCTCCTACCACCTTGAGCAGACACTAAGACCTTCCTGTCCCTCACTTGTGTCCACGGAGACACCAAAGAAGTTCCTGCCCGACGGGTGAGCATCGCCACGGCGGTGGGTTCATGGCCCCTCGAAGTCGATGTCATAAAGGACCTGCCCGTACCTGTGTTGCTGGGGCGAGACTGGCCTGGATTTGACCGTCTGCTCCATCAAGTCCGCACTCACCAGCGAGCCGGTTCTGCGAGCCCCAGACTTCAGCTGCCCCTTCCTGCTGCAAACAGACGCCTCGGATGTCGACTTGGGAGGTGTGCTGTCTCAGGTCACGGACAGTGAAGAACACCCAGTCATCTACATCAGCAGGAAGCTGAACCCAGCCGAGAAGAAGTATGCCACAGTGGAGAAGGAGGCCCTGGCGGTTAAGTGGGCAGTCCTGGAGCTCCGTTATTATCTGCTGGGACGTAAGTTCACCCTAATAACAGATCACGCTCCTTTACAGTGGATGGCCCGGGCTAAAGACACCAATGCCCGGATCACAAGATGGTTTCTCACGCTCCAGGACTACCAATCTGACGTCCAACATCGAGCCGGGGCCTCCCACAACAACGCTGACGGACTCTCTCGGCTGTGGTCAGCTTTTGCAGGTCTGTCAGGGGTCAATCCCCACCCACCCCCAATCTCCCCCTTGTGTTTACCTTTCTCTACCGCCAGGACTAGGACAACACTTGGGAGGGGGAGTGTGACCCCCTTAGCCCGGAGGGATATATATACATATATTCATGTATATATATATGTGTGTGTGTGTATACTCTGTATATTTGCTATTAACATGTATGTATATATATGTGTGTAGTATGTCCGAGGAGTTTGTGATCCAGTGAATCCGTCCAGTGCAGTAAAATCAGGTATCAGCTCTCTGGTGAAGAGATGTTGGTTTCAGCAGGAAGAGCAGGGAACATCTGTGGAGGCCAGCAGACAGTCAGAAGTCAATTTTGTTTAACTTGTTGTTGTGGTGTGAAAGTGTTGTAGTTAAGTGACTGCTGCAGAAATACATCCTACAGTATTGACTGTTAGACAGCGAATCAAAGTCTCTGATGCAAAACTCTGCCGTAAGAAAAGTCAATACACACACCATCCCAAACACAGACACACTCTTACAAAGAGATTTACGACAGGTTTTCTCTTTCTACCAAAACCAAACACAAATGAGCAAACAGAATACATGTAAACTCGCTCTGAACCATCACCTAACGGCATGATTTACATGATTTTCGTTTCATTGTCATTCCCAGCAGGCCACATCGACAGTCTTTATTTCCATTCGTAGATTTAATGTGTTTGAGGAAGTTTCAAATGGTCATAATTGATCTTTTTTCAGTGATGATTTTTCATGTGAACATGCTGTTCCTCTCATACTCCACATCTGTTCAAATAAAGATTTGTATAAAGTACAGATGAGGGCTTTGTTTGCTTTTCTAAAAACCCACTTTGTAACACTTCAGGCCTGTATTGCATTATGATCTATTACAATACACGCCGTCATACAGTCTTCAGAACTATTTTAAGCACTATCTATCTATCTATCTATCTATCAATACATATACAATATATCAATATATATACATATACTTGCACACAGACATTATTTCATAGTCGTGAGATGCAATAAATCTTTAGACGAGCCCATAACAACAAAACACAGTACTTTATTGAACCTTTTCTGATAAGAAGTGTGCAAACTCAAGCATTTTTAACAATCGTTTCTGTCCAGTCCACTCGTTTTATTGTGTTTAACCACAGCTGTCATCATTTTTTGTCTGGCAGTGGCAGCGGGTATGTGATCATATTTCTAATTTAAGGCTGTATCACATCAGCTCTGTAACTACATAGCTCTTATGTAGCTGAATCTCTGTTAGTTTGAATGAGTCGCCTCTTGTCTTCCCTTTGTTTTTCCAGCTAGTGCTGCGACTGTCACTGTGACATAATCGTTACGTTTGATTGACCTCGTTGTACATCACTCAGAAGAAAACAGGCCAATCAGAAGAGAGGCTCATGAATATTAATGAGCCAGACTTGAATCAACCTGTTTTTGACAGAGCTCCCGAGAGAGTAGCTGTAAAAACATATTGAGATGGTTTTTGCTATTTATACAGCAAATATATATTCTTTAGGTAGGACATCAACACCTAAAATAAAACTCCAGAAAAGGTGTACACTATGAGACCTTTAAGTGTGAAAAGTTTTGTTTTCTCTTTATTTGAAAAATTTCATGTAATTCGTGGTAAAAAAAAAACAAAAAAAAAAACAGTAAAAAGTAATTCTGGTTGCCAGAACTTTATTGTAAAAAAATTGTAGCAAAATTTTAAGGTTTATGGATTTAACTAAACGTACAATTAAAAACCAAAATGCATTCTTGTGTAAATGTCCAATAAACATGTAACATACAACTGGTAAGATAAAACTAAGAAACAGAGATAAGATAAGATATTATAAAGAAAAAAAAACATCCAATTTGAAATGCAATGCAGGGAATTGTAAATGTAAGAAATTGTAAATTCTATTTCACTTCCAAAAATGGTATTTTACTGTAAAATTGCACAAAATGTCTATTACATTTTCAGCGTGTACAGTAAGGGATCTTACTGTTAACAGTGTGGGGACAGATTTACAGTTTTTTTTACCTAACCCTAAATCACAATCATTTTTTACCGTCTGCCTAAATATCAGAATTCTAACTATTTCTACTATAAAAGCACATTACTTCCTCCAGTCTTCATTTCCCCATCTCTGCTTCTGTTAGAGATTTGCTGCTTCATGCAGATGACATCTTAATATTAGCGGCTGATATTGACTGATGAGCTTGTGATAAACTGTGGTTGTGTTGAACCTGGTCCTCATCGACTGCTTCAGTTTCAGCAGGATAATGAAGGTTAATTGTGAATTAACAGAGTTTACAGTGATAAAAGCATTAATGAGATTTGCGTAGTGCTTCTTGTGTGTCCACCCAGCTGATGACCGCTCACTCACTCCCAGACGATAAGAGGACTTCATGTGATTGTAGATGACTCTTCATTCACGTCTCCTCTCATCTCCATCCTCCACCTCTATTAAACTCTTATAATGAAACAGATCGATCCAAGACCGGGTTCTGATTGGTTAATACGGTGTTCCAGCACCTGTAGAGATCTTACATGTCACATTACAGAATGACAATTCATCAAATAACATTTAAACTAAATTGCGTGTGATTTAAATGATATCATGTATTAGCTGAATAATGAAAGCATTTCGTCTTGGAGGTCATTCTATATTGTGAATATCGTAACTCTGCTCTTTCTAGCCTGTGTGACCATCCAATTATCATCTATCATATACAGCCACCTGTGACAGAGAGATACACATGAAAAAATAAGTGTTTTTTTAATTCTAAAACGAAAATGTATTTTCTGCATAGCAAGTAAAACGAATTATAGACTTGACAATATACAGGCTGATTTAGACAAACATGTCAGTTCATAACTAAACTATGTAAATAATCAAAAATTATGTAAATAATCTGCTTTTTCTCCCCTTTTGAAAAAGAAGTACACTTTAGCATTCTTGTAAACAATAGACTTGAGTGTGCAGTTTATAACGTTCCTTGTTTGTTCGATTACGTCATTAATTGATCTTTACCTCATCTACATCTACATGTACAAGCTCCTACTACTTATACTGAAAAACATTACTTTGGTGTAAAGCTGCTTTGCAATGATATGTATCGTGAAAAGCGCTATACAAATAAATTTGAATTGAATTTAAAATTGAAAGTTTCAATTTATATTAAATGCAATTAGCTCAAATTACAAAGTGATGTGACGTTTGGCCAAATACCCAGCTCATACTCAGAACTTGTGATTTGCGTTTAAAGGAATCGTTTTCAGAAGGTTTGTAATCAGGCTGTTTTGGGTCACCATTGACTTCCATAGTTTTTTTTCCTACTATGGAAGTCAATGGTGACCAAAACAGGCAGTGAAAAGCTGAAAGCTGGTAACGATTTAAATGGTGGTTTAATTATTAATTTAATGCTAGTGAACATATCTCGGAGAGTTAAATATATGCTGCTCAATCAGGACATTAAAAATAAACATAATTTATTCAGAGAAATAAATGACTACATACAGTACAGACTTAAAGACACAGAGCTTCAGATTTAAATACATCGCTTACCCTGCCAGAAAAGGCCATAAACATAGCTGATAACTAATTTACATACACCTAACTAAAAACCAATCCTGTGTTACTGATTCGCTTCAGATAGGGTGATATTTGGTACTTCCGGTGGCTTCGTCGTCTGTCGACTCTTCAGAACATAATGAGTGATCCAGTCATTATATATAGATCAGTGGTTCACCTTCAGTGATGTTCCTTGGGTCATCAGATGTGTTTAGTCTTATAAACTCATACACCCTCTTTGTCAAGGCTGCTGAAACCGAGTATCTTAAACCCTAACCCTTACCTAACCCTAACCCTACCTGGGGGCACTTTCTTTCGAGAGAAGCGAAATATATACCAATAAGACATATCACCAGGGTTGTGCAAGTTCACACTTTTCATGATCTAGTTCAAAGTTCAGTTCACACATGCTCAAAGTGAACTGTTCACGTTCATAGCTCACAATTTTAATTTTT
>JAUMHR010000079.1:1186391-1202510 GCA_032361145.1 Enteromius fasciolatus
TGTTTTAACGGTCGAGTAGTACGTTCGGTTTTAAATGTAGTACCTACTTAAGCAGTATGCGATTTCAGACGCAGCATGTTTAAATGGGGCATGAAACGCCAAACACCTGCGGGTAAAATCAGCCCAGGTGCGCGGGTAAAGGAAGTCCGGAGGGGAAACTAAAACTCGGGCGATGGTTCCCGCTGCAAATAATGTGTATTAAACTGACACACTGTGAATTATTATAGTATTTTAGAAATAAAGTTTATATCTTTCCAGCTGTCCTGTATTATGTGCACTTTTACATCACACACTGTTTGGTTGTGCTGACAAAATATATCAATCTTATGAGTGTCTTCTGGAAGCTACTTCCTAGAATAAGATCAGTTTAACCAAACTGTCCTACAAATCCCAGCACTGAGATGGAGGCAGACGGCCTCAGAGGAGCGCTTGGGTTTTTACAAGCGCCAGACAAGTCCGAGAGAAGCTTTCCAGAGCTTCACCTTTAATAATCTCCCGTGAAGGAGCCTGGGATGTGATCGAGACTTTCATCATAAAGCTTCTGCAGCGTTAGCTGAACATATGTGCTCTGTCCTCGTTTAAACACATTAAGCGACTGCATCGGAGAGAAGGAGAAAACTCTTCACCTCCGCAGTCTCCTCATTATTCTCAGCGCCCAGTAAATGGATTTGTAATTACGGCCTGTCTGCCGCGGATCTTGAGTAATTGTCCTCCAAGTCGCTCAAAGAGTTGGCGGTGCGTTCGCTGACCGTGTCCGTATTATTCCCTCTATTGATAACGCACGATAGAGGGCCATTACATCTCATTATTAGACACGAGACCGCACGGGGCTCCTGCGCGACCCCGCGCGCCCCGAGCCCAGCCGAAGCGCGGACTCTTCCACCCAGCAGCCGACGTCCCCTCCCGCTCCACGCGGCTCTCTGATCTCGGTCCTCCCGCGGCGCTAGGCTCCTCGAATCAGAGCGCGTCACATTGCGCGCGGATAAAGCGCCAGCACCGCGCGTGGGCTGCCACGGTTACACGGAGGTGGGAAGTTGCAAAACAAAGACCCTAAGAAAGAAGGGAAAAAGGAAGAGAGAAAATCGAGCGAATGCACTTGAGACACGGGCGCTTTGCCATGAAAAACGAAAGCGTATTGAATCTCATGCCTGCGGATTTGGCCGCGTTGAGAGGCTCGCTTGCCCGTGCCAAGTTCACAAATCCGCGCACATCTGTTTGCGCGTTTGAGTCTGCGCTGGCTTAACGAGATCTACTCACAGACCCGCTCCGGTCCCGGCAGCTTTAGCCCGGATCCGTGGTGATAATGTTATTCTAATTAGAAAGAACACATAGCAGCAGCCAGAACCTTCGTGTCGACGAGCGCTGACCTTATGGACATTATTACAGCATTGCGCGAGGCTTTTCTTCTTCATCTGGAGATTAGAAACACAGGAGGGAAATCTTGCAAGCTATGTCTTGCATTTATATTTTCTGACCCCACTGGCAAACTTATTTTTCTGCCGTTTCTGAATCATAATATTTGCACTTTTACAGAAATAGCTCACTCAGTTTGAATCGAGAAGCTCATACGGAAATGTGATAAAGGTTATGTAATTAAGAATACTGTTTCATATACTGTATGTTAGCTGCTTACAATGTTCACATACACGTGTGTCTCAAAAATAGGCCTATATTTGATTTATACAGTATATGCAATTTACTTAAAACTAAAAACAGATCTGAAGGTTTACCTATGTTTGTGTTTATTTTAAAGTTTAATTATCACTAGCAAACCATAAACTATTAACTATGCCTCAATAAACTCTTAATTTGCTGCTTATTAATTAGTAAGATGTTGAGTTTAGGCACTGGCTATAGCATGAGGGATATATATATATATGATCAAGCTGTATTTGATTTATAAGCACTAATAAACTGCCAGTATTGTAATATGCTATATTAAAATATATGCCTTTAATTCATAATTTCTTAATAGTATTATATATTGATTAATTTGAATGATGGATATACATGTGGGAAGAATACAGTATGTCCAAAAATGTACATAAACATACATAACCTATTTGTATGGGCCAGAAAGGTAACACTATAATAACTGCACTCTATGCATCATTAGTTAAGCATCAGTAAACAGTCGGTCCATCCTTTATAAAGCACTATTCCAATATTAATAGTCATTAGTAAGCAGTTTATAAATACAGCTATAAATGCCTTGTTCTTGATTTATAAACATATCTAAACGTACAGAGGTTAGTTATCTTCCTGACAGAACAAATACACACAGAGGGATACAGTACTTTTTTTTCTATGAAATTGAAGATTTGTTTTTTATTATCGTCAAGCGTACAGTTGTACGATTACATTTTTTACATCTTGAAAAAATATGTCTGTGTTCTGTCTTCCTCTGTGTTGGGTTTGTTTGATCTGTGCTTTACAAGGTATGAACAGTCCTCACTTAGATGAGCTCACAAAACTACTGAATGCTTTATAACTGCCTGACTTCATGAATTACAGCAGGCATATATGTTAATAAAGCATTTATTACCACACTGAACAACTGTTATCATGTGTCTAAACAATAAGATGAATGTAAATTTAAATTATTTATTAATCATTTACTTAGACTCTCTAAATGGTCTTATCAAGCACTGACAGCTCCTAAATAACTGGTTTGTAAATAATGTAATAATTAAAAAAAATGATAAACTGATCATTAACAAAGTATGAAAATACAATTTTTAAACATTATATATATGCTCAATAACAAGGCCTTTATAGATGCACTTGTAAACTGTTTACCAATGCATAATAATGTTGGAACAATGGTTTATAAAGGATGAATTAAATACTTACTAATACTTAACTAATCATTCATAGTGTGTAGTTATTATAAAGTGTTACAGACAGGAAAATACATGTATGCTTTTATGTCATATAACAATATATTTCATATAATCATGTGTATTACATTTGCTCATGGGGCTGTTTCTGTGCTGTTAACTCAAGACGATCTATTCGTCCATGTCTGGATCAGTGAAGCTCTGTGTAAATACACTGACCTTCACACCTTCGTGTTCATAACGTGAGCTGGGGGTGTTCTGATCTGTAAGCACAAGGACAGGACAGGAATATGATCCTGTGATTCTGAATACATGCAAAGTCCGTCACTTATATGGACTTTGTGCATCATTTAAATATTTAGGAGGTGGAGACATCTCCAGCATAGTGCTTGACAGGAAAAAGAGCTATGCTGAGTAAATGACGGCAGGACTGTTCTATTGTAGAGGACTGCTTGAGCTTTATTCATAAAGCAAGCTGTCAGGAGCTGTTCTCAAGGACTCGCTGCTTTAATTGATTGATTCTAATATTATATTTGAGTGTGTGTATTTATGGATCCTCTCAACATCCTTTTATGAACAAAAGACACTTTGTTCCAGAAGAAACTGCCGTTCATTAGTTTGTCATCTAAAAATATTCAGTATAGAAATATCTATGTCTCTTTCTTTCTTTTGACTCAGTCTGGAAATTACTTTTTAACAAGATGTGCGTGTGTGTTTAGGATCACAGATTACGTCTTGATCATTTCACATTTTTATAGAAGAAATATTTAAATAAAAAGCTGCAGTTTCTTTGTCTTTGATGTGTGTAATTTCACTGAATTATTGTTTGATCTTTTTAGGCTCTTGAAAGTCAAACATTGTAACGATATTTGTTTTCAGGGAGTCGACAGCGTGCCAAGGACTGGATCCTCGTCTTCATCTGAAGTCTCTGTGTCCATCCACAGCAACCGGTTAAAGATCTCTACTTCTCCAAGCGGAGGAGCTTTTGGACACTTCACGAAGTCTCCGCTGCTGACACACGATTTATACTTTCAGATTTCATCACACACCTTCTCCAAAATGTCCAATTTCATTTTTGTAGTCACAGCCTGTCATTTTCCTTGAAGGCAGTCTCCTTTGTCCAACTGGAGTTCAGTATCAAGAGAAAAGCAAGGAATGTTAAATAGTTTTCTGTCTGTGGGCAAAACATTGGTTTATTTATTTAATCTTCACAACAGCAACACTGACTCACCCAACGGAGAGAGCTGACTGTTAGGCTGAACAATGGCGGACAGCAGTGTTCAGAAAGCTGCTTGTTTGCTGGTATAGTGACAACACATTTTATAGCTATTGTTGTGAGTGTATGCATGTCTTTTAGTATCTTTGTGTCAGGCCTGAGGAGTAACTGACTATTTTATCAAACCGACAAGCATGTTCACGATTACTCTCTGGTGTGACACACATAGATATTCTCATCATGACATGGCTCAATCAATCATATATGTGAATGAGATTAGAGAGTGTTATAGTTTAGCTTGATGGGTCAGACGTGTAGATTGCGTTTTACTGCTATACCCAGCTAACAGGAAACACAACTTCACACACACTACATAACCGTTAGGACCAAACATTCTGAATGTAATGCTTATGGAACACATATAACTTTATTATTATCTGATATACTGTGTTCTCATTACATTAAGAAATTGTTATTAGGACAATTGTTTTCAACCTGGTCTCCATAAGGACCCACTGTGACGCGGGTGTCAAACAATTGTGATTATCTGGAAAGGTGTTTTTAAAGCATTATCCCTCATTTTCAACTCGGGAAGTCCCAAAGTGACATATAAGTAACATCCAGGTTCAGTCACATCAATTTTGATTAAGAAAAATGGTAATGAACTGCTCAATTAATTTAGCTGAATCAGATAATTTGGTGTTTGCTGCACATTTCAAAACATTTGAACAAATCTACAAGCATATTTAACACGTTGACCTCCAGTGATTTATTTTGTCATAAACGCCCCATGTGACATATCTGTAACAATACAGACTTTTCATTCAGTTAGCACATTTTCAAGTTATGAAAAACAAATCTAAAAATGTATTTCTGGTTAAATCATATACATGAAAAGGTCGAATTTTGATACGTTACAAAAGAGTTACAGTAAAATGTAATGGTCACAATTATGTAGGTTTGAAAAAAATTTCGGCAAATCAAAAAAAATGCATAAACTGTATTACTTCTTAAAAAGCTTTTTGTTTTATTTTCCCAGGAAAGTAATCGTTTTGATGCATGTTGTGGACAAGCAAGAAAAGCAAAAAACCGATAAAATTATTTTTTTCAATGGAAAAGTAAACGCCCAATGTGACATATACAACATTACAGATCTCTCACAAGGAGGGGTGGAATTTTAAACACAGCTGCATAAACATGTTATATGGTCCATTTGGTCTGTTTTATATGCCTCATAATCTTCCTATAAGGAACAATCCGGGATCTTATGGGTTAATGTACCTCTGTGCACTTCAAAGACGTACATGAACTCTGGCACATTTTTACTACTTTGATAGCTACATATTCCTGTGGTTTTTATTACGATGATATCGGTAGGTATTGCAGCAGTTCAGAATTGAAATATCCGTGGACTGCTGGTATAAGTCATGTTGGAAATATGCCCTACACTAAATCAACCCTACACCTGATATAAAAACACATTTGTTGATGGGCTAGAAAAATCATATTGAACCAGAAAACGAGACCATACATGTTATGGAAGTTCATGCTGGATTTCAACTCTCTTTTCGGGCTGATGTCACTTAGGCCACATGGGCTGCTGGGTAACATTCATTCAAGTAATGACTGCTGGGTAGTCATTACTTGAAGAGGTTTTCACTGAGAACTGGTCTCTGATAAAGACGACGGTTTGACCTTGTTGTTTGTCCTGCAGGAGCAGATTTATTTTCATAATGCTATTCTCATCAACACACAAACTGAAGCAGTTATGAAAAAGGGCTGTTTCAGAAGCTCATAATTTAATAGCCTATTAGTTTCTAGCAGTATGTTTATGATTAGTTTTTCACATGAAGTTAACTGACTGTCAGAAGTTGTTTACTGCACTCCAGAGACAACGAGGGAATAATAAACACACTGTAGAACAGGATCTCGTGTGCTTTTCATGCATGATTGGCCTGGTAAGTGCCGAACATGGAGAATTATGACAACAACACTCAACGCTAGATAACATTTCACAGTCAGATTTGTGGAAGGAAGCAAAGCAGGCTCATTAACCTCCAGACACAGCTCTGTTTAACTTTATTAACAACCCAACACCACCAAGCGGAAACACAGACAGAGAGCGTGATTTGCTGTCTATTTGTCTTCAAAGGCTGTTATCATTCCTTTGATGGAACATATAACCCCGGAGATGCTGCAGAAACAGCCCAGCAGTAATATCAGCAGGTCCAGCACCCTGCGGCTCGCGTCCAGCTGAGTCCACTTCAGCTGCAGGTGGAAGAGCGCCGGGAGCAGAAGCGTCATGGCCGCCCCGGTCACGCTGCCCGTGAGGCCCATGAGGAGGGAGAAATGAGGCACGTACAGCGCCATGATGAGGGTGAGGAGGAGGAGGGATCCACGCAGGAGCAGAGTCCACCGCTCGGACCCTTCAGCCGACGGGTTGAGCTTCAGGAGACCCGACTGCAGTATTTCTGCTGCGGCGTAGAACGGCAGAGGGTACGAGAGGAGAGCCTTTGCCAGCAGACACAGGTTCACCACCATCCGCAAAGCTGTGGGCAGGTTATCTGTTATCACCTAAGAATTTAAAAAAATCAATCAATATATATATATATAGTTCATGTAGCTCAAACAATAAAATGCGCTTCATGCCAAGGTCTGTGTTACACACTGGTAAATAACATGCTGTCGTGTGGGGTCAGCGCACCTCTTTGGTTTCCTCTCCCCAGGTGAGGAAGGCCACCACGGAGAAGGCTGTCTTCAGTACACAGGCCAGAGCGTGAGTCCAGTCTATCATGCCGTTGAAGTCTAGCCTGTCGGTCATGCTCTCCTCCAGCGTAGGCAGGTAGATCTGTGATGTGTAGCTAAAGATGATCACCCCCACGGCAACCTGGAAGCCATCGAAGTCCACCGCTACAGCACTCAGCCTCCTACTGGTCCACTGCGGTGACTGACGGAGGCAGTAGCCAATCACAATGAAGGTGATGAGGAACTGAGCCAGCGAGCAGAAGAGGCTCAGACGGGACACCATGCGCAGGTCCCGGATCAGCATGCAGGGCACCAGGATGAGAAAGGTGATGGCGGAGCAGGCCGCTGGGGTCAGAGGCAGGAAAAACAGGCTGTGGCACATCAGGTTACTGCTGACCACCAAGTACAGGATGCACGTCATCAGCAGTTCCACCACCTGCGCGGTGTTCACCACCTTACCCCCGATGTAAGGGCAGATGTGTCTGCAGCAGGCGGTGGCGATGTCCTCGTAGGTGCGTCTGACGCGGACCGAGCAGCCGTTCTCGTCCTCTTCGTACAGGCAGGACACCAGGATCTTTCCGGTGTAGCTACAGATGAGCGCGGCCAACACCAGCAGCAGCAGGCCCATGTACCCGCTCTGCAGCAGGGCGTAGGGCAGACCCAGCACAAAGATACCCTGAGAAAGTTGAGATTTCAATGATTTAATAACTTAATATCATTAAAAAACGTATTTCTAGTGCAGTCACGATTAATTGCATCCAAAATAAGAGATTTTATTTATGTAATATATATGTGTGAGTACTGTGTTTATGAACTGGTTTCAGTTTTTACTCAGCTGAGGTCACGTCTAGTTTGAGCAAAGTGGGTTTGGTCATGGTAACTTAACTTTTTGTTCTAATCAACCAATCAGTATTGAGGAATTACTTTTCTGGAAATATTTGTTCTAGGTTTATAATCATAGTTAAGTGCTTCTACACCCTTGTTAATCAGCTATCATTTACCACTGAAGTTTATATTTTTGGAAAGTAATGTTGATCCAGGATCACATTCTACTTGGGCAAAGTTGATACTTGAACCATAACTGAGAACTCCATTAAGTAATGAAGAGCAACCTCTGAGCATGTGCAGGGCTGGCGCTAGTCTCACATGCATATAAAGACGACTAGGAGAGATGTTACAAACACACACACACACACACACACACACACACACACACACACTCTCGTGCACAGCAGATGGGAGTAATGAAATCACACCCTCTCACACACCCTGCACTAATGAAGTCGCAGTCATCTCTAAAGAGGCGCTAAGTGACAGATATTTTATCTTGACTGTAATTGTTGGTAAATTGCTTTGTGTTAGACACAATGAATAAAGATACAACACTGCATTCATTTCCTCTCAGGGTCCTAATGACTGTATCTCTCGTGAACAGACGACAGCTGATCATTCACACAGAGAAAGGGAGCGCAGAGCCTAGTGGGACGTGTTTTAGGCTTCATAGAGCTGCGCTGACCAGATTCGAAGGCAGCGTTGCTTGTGTCTGTCACACTTCAAGCAATCCCAGAATGCATTGCGACAAGCTCTGTGAAGAAATGGCAGATGGGGTCAAAAGAAACATGGTCAAAATAAAAATGTATTGAACTGAATAATCCTCAAGTGCCGTCAACTTAAAACGAACAATTTCACCCAATATTTGATATGATATGTAATTTTAATGCTCATTATGGAAACGTGTTTTTAGCTTTTAGCATTTATGCTGATGTCAACTACAACTCAGTGTTCAACTATAAAACAGCGCTGCGGTGTGCTCGTGATTTTATGTATCTGACCTCTACAGACTGAAAAGAAGAAATTAATAAAGATTTCCACTCAAAAAAGGCGGAGCCTTTGAGCCACACCCACCCACTGACCAATGATAGTTCAGCGGTGTCTAACAGCCAGGGCAAACTTTTCCAGAAACACCTTTGATCTCCAAACCTTTGCTTTGGCCTGAATTTGTTAAAAACGTTTGTGACCTGCATGCTGCCATTTTTGATTATATGCACTCAGTTCTGGACTTTATTTTTTAGCCAATCACCTAAAAGTCATGTGACACTGAGACAGAGACAGAGCTACAGATCACCTGCTGATGAGGTTCACTCAGAAGAACAGACAGCAGAGAGCAAGACAGCTCACTACAGAGGAAACTGATTCACCGAGAGCGAGACGGCTGCGTGAGAGACAGATGGGTGAAGAGGCAAAGAGAGGCACGTTACGCTATAAAGTTAGGCAGAAGGATGAATTAAACAAGCTCAAGCAGCAATAACGAGCTGTGTGATCATTAACAGCTCTAAATGTTACCCTCAGCCTGAAATGGGAGCGAACAGACGAGGTAATAGTGTGTCATTCACATAAACAAGGATTTATGCTGCCATAAAGTAAATAAGGCTTTTTCCAACTCACACAAACACTCTTTCTAAGCATGCGGAATCTGATGATCTTTTACTGAACGCTTTAATTTAAGAGCATAACAGGCAGCACTTCCCAAACACCCCAGGGTGAATTAACTTTACACTATACTGAGCGCTAAAACATGCATCACTAACCACCGTATACTCATCTAATTAGAGATGTATTGGTTACACTTTATTTTAATTGTCCACCTAGACATTAAAAGGAACTATAGGCAACTTTAAATGTCAAATAACTCTCATTAGAGCATAAGTAAGCTTTAATAGTGTTAGAGAATAAGCTGGCATGCATATTCAATTTTCTGATCTAGTAATGTCAAAAGCAAGATGAATTAAAAAATGAAGACAAGCTAGATGATATGGATATATCAACTAATGAAAACAACACAAACTGCTAAGAGTCAACCAAGCTCAAACCAGCAAGAAAAAACAACAACTCTAAATGATTGAATTATTTATGCTGCATTGCATGCTGGGAGTCTTCATATCACATATACGCTGTATATGATGCTGAAGACATTTCTGCGAGTGCAGTTTCCCCTCTTTAAAGTGACTGAAGTTACTGTGAGTTCAACGCAATAATATAGTTTCACACTAAAAAAGGCTAGAAGTGTAGTTGCAGTTACTTGTAAGTTAGTATGTCTGAAGTTGCGTATTGAAATAAAGTGTACGTTAAAAATGTTGTGAAGTTGATGCTAAAAAAAACAAGAAAGAATATGTGAAGTTTTGGGACTTTTGTTATATTCTAAATTAAAGTTTAATCATTATAGTCATAACTGCTTCAATGAACTACTTGAGATACACTTTACTCTGATAGTCCGCTTTAGACATTCTTCTAACTATACCTAACTCTGTAACTACGTATCGACTAGTACTCATTAATTCACAACTATATGTGTCTATACCCTCACAGTAGACTAGATAGGGTGGGTTTAGGGTTAGTAGAACACGTTTCTGATCAGTATGTAGTATGTTGTGGACTCATTAAAATAAAGTGTTAGGTTTTAATGATGGTGAGATAGTCAAAAATATTGATTGAGTTTATTTATATTGTTATATATTTTACATATCTGAAACATGTTATATGTTCAGATGTTGGACGCCACTGAGCACTGAACTTTTTGGCATTTTTTGTTTTATTTTTAATAGATTTTCTGAGTCAGGTGCTAAAACAACACAGAGACTACGAGCGAGTGTAATCCCTGTGTTCTGTACCTGTGGCCAGCTGCACATTAGCTTTCTTCTTTTTCCTACAACCGTTGTCCAAATGAAAAATGTGTGTGTGCTCACCTGTATGGCGTTGGTGACGTTCCAGCCTGCCTCCCAGGTTGTGATTCTCGGCCATGTGCTGTGAGCTCCGTCTGAGCGTAATGCATCTGGACTTTCAGGACTGTCACACCTGCACGAGTCTCCATACGTCTGAGCCAGCTCATCCCTCGCCACCAGACCTCGGTTCTCCTCAGCTCCCGCATGCAAGCGCTTCATCCAGAGAGCCTCCGCTCGGCTCTTCACCCAAGAAAGCTGGGAACGAGACATAGCTCAGCCCCTGAATGTGGAGAGAGTGCTTGGCTTTCACAGCTTTACCTCAATCCAGCCAAACTCCCTGGCATCCATCAGAAATGTCCTTCTGTCCAGCCACATGTCAGTCTGAGCGGACGGAGATCCAGGCCATCGCACCTGTGAGGAAAAACTAGCTGTGCGTGCATTTTAATTGGGACCGCAGCAGCACGAAGGTGTGGAGGACTGACAGGCAGATGAACTGTAACATTATAATGGCTTAAAATGTGTGTTTGTTTGAAAAATGTTTTGCTTTCCATTTTGTCAGAATGAGGACGCTCTGCTTCTGGTGAATACAGATGAGCCCGAGTGTGTGAGTCTGACACTAGAGGGTGCAGAGGAAGTCCAGAAACCCCAGAGCGTCCCGAGGAGAAGAAGGGGCATTTATCCAGCGTTTATAACTCTCGCACACACACTGATAACAGTCAAGTACATTAAATATACATAAAACACACACATTACAGCGTGTTGTACAACTACAGTCTCAACAAACAACCTCACACGGAAACGTAAATAAACTGTGCAATCATATGATTTAAAGTTTGCTGATTTTATTCACACTTTCTTGCTGATAGTTATAGTTTGAAGATGAGTTTATCTTTAACTCACCCTTGTGTCTTTCTAAACCTCATCTGAGGAGCACAAGAGAAGATACTCTGAAGAACATGTAACTCTTTTCCATAAAATAACAAGAAACTATCCCTGGAAAACCGCATCAAATTATTATAAAACTGGTCTATTATACTTCTCACTACATATAACTCATTGGTCTATGGTAAATATATTTAATTTTTTACAAGTTAATAGAAAATCTATCAATGCAACGCAAAGCTACAAAAGTAAATATCAAACAACTGTTTTTTTCTCTTTATGTCATGAGGCTTTACGGACGCTATTTGGAAGTTAAACAAAGTTGATGTAGTTGTAATTAGAGAAGGTTTCAGTGTTCTCCAGCAGAGGAATGTGATCTCGGGACGCCCCCTCCTCAAAGCGCCGGGGACAGGAGGAGCGTCCCAAACTTCCCAAAGTCACTCGTGGAGTTCTGGAGGCTCCTGGACGGTGTCTGCTGCGGATCAGGACATGAACGGAGCGTGTTTTGCCGTGTTCCTCGGGCTGCTGTGGCGGGGCTGTGGAGCTCAGCAGAGAGGTGAGTGCACCCGCGGATCTCTCCCGCGCGCGCGCGTGTGTGTGTGTGAGCGCGCATCACGCAGTGCGCGAGTTCACGTCGTGATTTACTCGCCTGGAATATAAGCTGCATGCAAGTTTTTGTTTCCGTGTAAAATAGTTGCCTTTAGAGCTCAAACGATGCTATCTGTGTTTTGTGACTTACTAATGACTAAGCCTACTACTGAATACCTTACTTTACTGCATCGACCTGGTTCTGTTGGATGTTTTTTCATCTTTGTTTTCATTGAAATCAGTTGAATGCCCCCCGTTATATTACATTATTACATTGCAATCGGTCTTTGTCTCTTATTCTGTCCAACAGAGAATCTATCGTTTTATTACATTTAATCGTATACTGGTTCACTCTTTTAAATCAAAATCATGGTTTTATAGTCTAAGCAGAATGAAACCATTCATCATCTTCAGTCTGTTACACTGATACCACACATCATGTTATTTATTTGTAATCTACTTCCATCAGTATATGTGGCTACAAACAGTGAAGCTGCTGTTTAAATTCTCTTTAATACATATCTCTCATAAACAGTCTGTTTTGCAGGAGATCCAATATTCAGTGAAAATAGCGGTCAATGAAGGTTCTCACGCTCTCCAAGCGCTTACGCTCTGTCCTGACACATGAGCATTGGTCTGCTTTCAGCTTTCTAGCACAAGTAATCAAAGCTTTCTTCACTGAGAACCCTTGAATGAAATCAATTTGTGAGCGACCGTGGAGTGGCCTTTTAATATCACGCTGCTTTAAATGCTTTGTTAAGATCCATATTGTTTCATTTCTGCAGTCTCTGAAATGCTAGTCTCTTTCAGAGCAGCTGGTGTCAGTAACATTTCTTTAGCGTTTAATGAAGCAGAGCAGATTAACCCAGAAAAAGCCTGCGTCAAGCATCTTTCATCTTTTATGTATTTGCTGTTGTGTGTGTACGTCGACTCATGTGCCGTGTTCAAACACACACTGGGGAATGTGTGTGATCCCAGGTGTCTGTGTGTGTTAGAGGCAGCTGAAACTGAATTTTGGGAGTATTTTTAGAAACTGGGAGTAGTTTGTATACCTGATTAAGCAGACCAGGAATAGTGGACTTGTAACGAAGAGTCAGTACTCTCTGGATGCACGGACTGATGAAACAGAAAGGGTTCGGAAATGTTTAGAGATGGATGTGATGCTCCATCCATGCTGAAAAGACCAGCACTCCCTCGAGAAAATCGCCTGGTAGTTTCTCGGCTGGAGCAGGACTTTTTGAGCTACTACTACAAATATACCTGTGCTACTTGTTACGACCTCTAGGGGTTAGTCGCAACAACAAAAAAACTGAGTGAGCTTACACCAGAGAGATAATTGTCAGTAGTTTATTTTGACGTTCTTTTTTCCTCCTTTACGTGGGATTTCCTTCAGGGGCAGACAAGGCCAAAACAATAAACAAAACAGACTTTGTTTTACAACTAACAAAAATAGAAATAAAAATACGGATTAACTTACCTACCTCCTTATCAATAAACAAAGTGAAAAAGGCATATGAAAATGAATGGCTTCTAACCCCCTACTTCCCCTGTATGAAAAGTTAAAAGCAGAGTAGTACAAGTACAATCTCCAATCGACCGAATTCAACAAGGCTCAAAATGGCTCCCTCTGAGTGTTTGGGGCGGTCCTTCTATCAGGATAGGATGCAGAGTAGAACCAATCCGCAGCTCCAGCTGATTAGCAGGCCACACCCACCTAAAACAGACACCAGACTACACATACAGGAGCAGAGAGATCACAGACACAAACAGAAATCTCAGAATCATAACATACTGGTTTTATGCTCAGGGTCATGTATTAGCTGTAACAGAAAGCTGCATGTGCTGAGGACACCAGACAGCTTCAGCTAGAAGACTTTCTTGGTAATCTGCTTTTCTGCTCTAAACAGCACTGGACCTGCATGGAAATTCAGGCTGGCCTAGGCTAGTCTTTTCAGAGGGTTTCTGCATAACATGAGCAGTTTGATGTGCTGTCAGAGAGCTTTGTAGTCTCGCAAAAATCCCACATCCACAGAAATCCCCAGAGAAAGTGTGTGAAAGCAGCAGACAGAATATGCTTACATGTGCGATCCGTCATGAGGCTTTTCCTCTTATCAAAATCAATAGTCGGTTAATGTGGCACTGAGCTCTAGATGTGGTGCTGGCTAGTGGCTCACAGATGTGTGTGGGTTGTACAGTCACAAAGAGCCTGATATACTGTAGACATATGTTCAAATCTAAGCTATTTCTGTGCAGCTGATTTTTCATCATCATTGCTTCAGTCTTCAGTGTCACACGATCCTTCAGAAATCATTCTAATATACTGATTTCTTGCTCAAGACACATTTCTGATTATTATCAATGTTAAAAATGGTGGAAATCATTATAAATGTCTATTAATCAATTTTATGTGTCAAACCTTTGAATGGTAATGTAGATAGAGTTAGAAAGAGAAAAGCATCTATGTGGCTGTTATGCATGTTCACGCTTTGTCTCTGTAATACCTCTGTCAGAAAAATAAAGCTGATTTGAGAATGCTTGAGGAGGAAAATCAATAGGTAATTCCACAACGACGCCAATGAATAGCCCAGTCCGATCAGGTCCAGCTTTATCCTGGTCACCGCTGATGAACAGACGCAAAAAGTACGCTCTGATGGATTGTTTTCAATGTTTTACCGATTGCTTGATGTTGATTTGCTTGCTAGAATGGCCTCTAGGCTTATTTATGTTTGAGCAGAGCAGGGTTTGCGTGTAATGACAGAGAGAGAGAGCAGGGAGATTCATTTAGTGTGATATTTTCAGCATTGTTCTGTTGAGGTGCAGTGCTCCATTTCTTACTCCAATGTTTCCATTGTTCCCTGCAGTCCCTCTGCAAAAATTACCTTTAGGGGTTCAAAAGCTTGTCGCAAGGCCAATAGTGTGAAATAGTGAGAAAATGGAGGAAAGAAACCAGCTTAGTTTCGTTCAGAGGCCTAAACTGAGAAATTATGATTCACTTCAGACGCTGATGAAATTCTGAATGAGGTCTTTATAACAGTACAGCCAACACAGTCTCACAAACAATTCTTCACGACTAATTCGTACTGGACGATTGGAGGTTTAGGTCATTCGACAGGTTTCTTTGAAAACGGAGCAGAAGTAATTAAAGTAAGTAAAGACATTTTCCTACTGCTGTAATGAAGGTTACGGTGTCTTCAGGTTCCGTCGCTACGCATACGTCATCAGAACGAGCGGTCTGATTGGTTGTAGATTCGTCCAGTAGTACAGTATACAGAGGCATCTGATGGACGCAGGTGAAGCCCGCCCCCCAGAAGGCGGGTAGTAAGGTAGCTTGGCCAGACTAACTCCTATGAGCTTAATAGTCGCGAAAGCCAGGATATAAATTCGTATGAATTTTTACAAATTTGCCACCTCGTAAAATACGTAGGAATTGCCGTGAGATCAGGTTAGTACAGCAGATGCTGGCATTAAACTATCTAAATATCAGCCGTCAGATAGAAGAGAGTCTTGATCTCCTCTTCTCCGTTTAGTAAGGTAATTAGGAATAATCAAAGCCAGCTGATTAGCTGATCTTAAAGACATTTTTCTCAATCAGTTTCCTCAAATACTTCAGAGCCATACCATAAAAAACATTTATAAACAAACAGCAACATTTTAAAGTTAATTCTACAATGAAACAGAAACCAGAAGTGGAGTAACTCGTCTACAGTCCAACAAACACTCTATTATTATTATTATAATTAATTTGTATTTTTTTGCAGAGGAAGATACACTTGCATATGTTCAGCATTAAAAGGGAAAAGAAATCCTATGCTTATGGAAAATTGTCCCAAGGGGTAACATATACAAAGAAAACAAAATTGGGCCAAGAATGGATCCCTGTGGAATCCCACAAGCTAAAGAGACAGGTTGTGAGTAAAACCGACATTTACATTAGAATAAAAATCTAAACAAGTTTCAGATAAATGACTTAAACCATGTAAGGTGTATGCATGAACTCCCACCACCTTTTCCAGCAGTGTGTGTGTGTGTGTGTGTGAAATCTCATGGTCAGTGTATTGAAACAGCGCTAAGGTCCAATAAAACAAGAACAGCTGAGGACCCTGTCAGCTGCATTCAGTAAATCATCGAA
>JAUMHR010000079.1:1206845-1220700 GCA_032361145.1 Enteromius fasciolatus
ATCTCTTGTTGTGCTGTTATCGCTGAATATTGGATTCGGTCTTTTAATTAGCCCAGGCTTTTGTGTTTCTTTGTGAAGCCTCACTGATCTTCAGTCTTTGGGTTAGAAAAAACATCTTTGTGAATAATTTTGACAAAGTTTGCCTAAACAAATGAGGTGTATGACCAATCAGTTCCAAAAAGAAATGCGAAAACTGACATCAATAAAAGATTTTTCCATTATATATACAGTCACAGACCTGTATCAGCGCCCTTGCACTTCTGTCAGATATTCAACACAAATGTTCCAGTTGCAAAAAGGTTTGGTCATTTGCTTATTGTTTTTGTGGGCTATATAATAATCACACTTCCGGCCAGTTAACTGGAAGCAAGTGAACTCAACCTTTGTGTTGTGTCATGCATGGAGAAAAGAAAGATGTTTAAAGAGTTGTCTGTGGATCTGAGAGAAGGAAAATTGTGGAAAAACATGGACAATCTCAAGGCTACAAGTCCATCTCCAGAGATCTCAATAGCTCCCAATGTCCACTGCTCAATACCACCAAGCGCTGGACAGCCTGACCTCCCTGAACATGGACATGGATTGTTTGAATGGTAGATAAACCCTGATTAACTTCCAAAGTCAAGTTGATCTGCAGACTCAGGGTACAGCAGTGGGAGCTCGTACTATCTATCTGAATGAAAAGAGACACTATAGTAGAGACTCAGGAGGAGACCACAAAGACATAAAAAAGAGTTTGACAAAACCACAATCCTTCTGGGAGAACATACTGTGGACACAATAGACAAAAGTAGAGCTTATTGGTAAAGGACATCACGACACCATGTACAGAAAAAGAAATGAGGCCTTCAAAGAAAAGAAGGCGGTCCCTCCAGTTAAACAGAGTGGAGTCACAAAGTCTGATGATCACCAAAGTTACGGAGCAATGTATTGACCTGTGTGAGAAATCTGCGTCTCCGCGAGAGGACAATGACCTGAAACACACAGAGTTCTGAAATGGCCTGCAATGAGTTCATATCTGAAACCCAGTGAACACCTGTGGAGATCTCACAACAGCAGCTGGAGAAGACATCCTTCAAACATGAATGACCTGGAGCGTTTAGCAAAGGAAGAGTAGAGAGGTGTAAGAAACTCATTCATGGTTACGGTTGATTTCTGCTGTTTTTCCTAAAGGGGTGCCACCAAATATTAAGTTAAGGGTGGCAATATTTTTTTCCAGTGCATTTTTGGGGATCTGTGTGGAATTGTATCAGATGTGACTTTTTTTTTCAATGCAAAAAATAAATAAATAAACATGTGATTACTAAGTCATTTGCAGCTGCACAAAGAACACAACATGAGGATTCATCCCTAATCATAACTTTAATTGAAAGTAGGTTGAAAAACAAACAAACTAGACAGGTTTTTTTTTGACTGACTGTTTCTTGGAGCAAGATGTGACCCTTGGAGCACAAAACCTGCCTTAAGGGTCATTTTTTTTAATTGAGATGTGTACTTCACATTGTTACAATAGGATCACATTTGGCTGAAATACAACAATTCGAACAATTGAAATATAGAGACAATTACCTTTAAAACGGTTCAAAATAAGTTTTTAGCAATTCATAATACTAATAAAAATACGTCTCGGAATGTCTTACGTGGAAAATATCTTCATGGAACATGATCTTTACTTAATATTCTAAAGATTTTTTATTATTTTAACCCATATTTTGTGTTATTGTCTATTGCTACAAATGCAGCCGTACTCTTATGACTGCTCCTGCGCTCCAGAGTCACACGTGTGGAAGATGCTCAGAAGACCGAGAGTCGATGAAAGTCCAGTTGTGACTCACTTGTTGAGTGGTCTTTCATCTGCTCCTGGTTTTATGTAAAAGACACAACAAATAAAGGAGAACGTTCTTTGTTCAGTGAGATCTCCGCGTGTCTTTGTGTACCTGTCCGTCAAAGCCGAAGGTGGATTATTTAAGATGCATTTACAGAGCGGACGAGCTTGGATGGGACGTGATTCACCTCACAGACATGCGGCTCAAACTCTAGGGAGGTGAGAGGAGGAAATGACAGAGCTCTTGTTGTGCGTCTCTGGCCTGCTGTAATGGATTTAACAGATGGACGTGTGTTGTGTTCTTGGAGGAGGTGGGCTTGACAAGAACAGTCTGTCCGAGATGTGCACAGCTCTGCTGTTCTCACAAGGGCCTATTATACGCTGTGAGCGTGTGGGAGTGTGTGCATGCTGGGAGATACACACAAACACTCACACTACTACTGTACACCGGCCCAAAGCCTGTTACGATGCTGTGAATGTAGAATAGTGTGTAGGTGGCTTTGTGTCTTCCTGTAAAACATCCCGAAGCCCGAGCAAACGTACACACACCTGCAGGTTTATTTCATCTTTCAGTTTATGATTGCATAACTGATGTGAAATGAAATACAATAAGATGTGTTGCTGAATATTGAAGTGTCGATACGTACAATGCTTGTGAAAAGTTTCGAAAATGTTTAAAATCATCTCTTCTGCTCATCAAGGATGTTTTTTTATGTTTTTGCTAATATATAGTTTAAGCTGAATTTTCAACATCATTACTTCAGCCTTCAGTGTCACACGATTCTTCAAAAACACTTTCTTTTTTTATGAAATAAATGCATTTTTGGTGAAATATCATATATTTTCTTGCTTTTGACAAATAATGTAAATGGTGATGATCAAACAGTATGTTTATGTGTTGTCACAACCATCACAATTAAAAAAAAAATAAATTGTGGATGTTCTGGATAACTACTATACCGTCACGATTTACTGAAGGCATGCAGTTTTAGTTTTATTAAGTGATGAAGAGACATTTTTGCGAGTGTATTAGTAGGAGTTTCTATTTCTGCCCCATTTTTAATGAATTAGTTGGAGTCATGTCGCACTATTATTTAACATCTCAAAAATCGTGTCTTTTTCCAGAAAGTGTAAAGTGTTTCTGAACATCTGGCATGCATTGAACAAAATCCCACCAGCTTCTCTAAAAACAACTAATGTTACATTCATCAAAGACACAATCATGCTGGAGCAGCGTGGGCTTTCTCACGAGCACAGCACTGGTCTCAGAAAGTCCTCGGTTCAAAAGACCCCCTACCTTTAGCTTCTCAACACACTTCTACCACCAACTCAGCTGCTAGATCAAAGAGGTCCAAGAGCCCACAAAAACATTTGTCGCAATGTGGAAGTAGTTCTGCAACAAAAAATGGCATTTCTGTCAGTTTTCATGTTAGGATGTAGCCTGGAGACAGCCGTTTTAAAGGGATCTTGTCGCCTTTTCTTCACCTTCATGCTATCCCAAACCCTAATTCTATTTTCTCCATCTCTTGAGCACATAAGAAGACAACTCTTTTTCATACACAGACATTTCATGGTGACTGCACTGTAAGTAACATGTCTGTCCGCTCTCAAATCTTCACCGGCACCAGGTTGGATGCTATTTTGAATATCCGGAGGAGAAAGCATCATCATACGGCTTCAGAAGACTAATATAATACATACAGAAGAGCGTAGCGAAATACATTTGGAGCTTTTCTCTGTATTAGAGACCGAGTATGTCTGCTGGGAGAAGATCTGCACCCAAAAAGCAGGGCTAAATCTTCTCACTTCCCCCAAAACATGTCCTACTGTTTCATATGGACCCCATTAAGACAAGAGAACAGACTCCCTTGGCAAACCGCAGTCTAGCAGCTCTGAAGGCATGCTTTCTCATGCAGTGAGTTAAACGGTTATTGTGCTTCTCTCAGGTCAAGCGCTGTAACACCATGATCAGTGTTTAAGCAATTGTGACTTTGACACCATTTGCCCTTGACCTTTAAAAGCAAGGAAAATGAATACTGGACTACTGAGGTATTATTATGAGGCTGTTATGCGACTGAACTTGAGACATGAAACAGCATAGAAAGTAGAAAGATAGTAAAAAATGGCTCTTCTGTGATGATATCTACATGCAACGATCTCTATATGACGGTCACTGGTACATCCCTCCCCACTCTCCGAGAACTGTACTTATCCAGAGTGAGCAAAAGGGCTGATTCTGATTCTGAAAGGGCTTCACGAAAGAGCCATAATACACTCTTCAGATATTTAAACAGTTCCTTTTAAAATGCAGCGTTTGATGTTAATCAATTCACCGCTCAACATCCTGCCATAATTGCCAGGCCTTCTTTCATGGAAGTGCTTTATAGCCTGATATGTGTTCCGCTCAACTAAACAGCCAAAAAGAAAAAAATTATGGACGAAAGGAAAGTCTGGTCCAATACTTTCTTTTTCTTGCACCATCATACTTCCTCTCTCTGTATTGTCCTCGGAGTATAAAATGTTACTAAACACTAACCAGGAGACATTCAAACACAGAACGTTTTATATGTTTAATGGTCAGTTTAATAAAGCACCCTCGAGACCAATACTTTCAGAAATGTTGGGACATTTTTAAAATGTGAATAAAATGAAAACTAAAAGATTTTCAAATCACATGAGCCAATATTTTATTTGCAATAGAACATAGATAATATAACTTATGTATTACGACCTCTAGGAGTTGATCATAACAGAAAAACTAAGAGTACTGAAAAAGCAAAGTGATGGAGATAGAATCACTATCAGAAAGATATCAATTTGTGCTATTTTATTGATATAGAAGGGACAAAGCTTCTTTGTTTGAACCTCTATTTTCTCTGTAATGGAAAAAATATAAAAACAAATACAACCAGCTTCCCTAACTCACTGAATATAAACAAAGTGAAAAGATGTACAAGAACAAAAAAACATGGCATCTAACCCCCTACTTCCCTTTAGGTGTACGATCAGTCGGTGGTTACGAGTTAAACATTTTAATAAAGTTTAATAAAACAGATGGACAAAGGTACAAACACTCACAAAATAACCTTAATAACCGACAAAAGACAAGACAAACTAAACGGGCTTTTAAACATGAGGACATTAGGGAGAAATCAGGACAGGTGAGGAACACAGGTGGATCGGGTAACTAATTAACTAAACAAGAACAGGAACATGACCAAATTAGGAAACACAGGAAATAACAAAACAAAAACAAAACTAAACTAGAGACCTATAATAAAGACATGGGCGTGACGTTAGGTTAAGTGAATCAATAATATACAAGAGATATTACAATAATTTACAATGGTAATAGCAAAAGTCACACAAACATATGGTAAGAAGAAAACAGAAAATCCATGTCACTGAACCTTAAGAAGTCTAAAACTGTCTGGTATGACAGTCTACAAAACTACAAGTTATTGAATTTTGCGACTCAATACACAAAAGTATTAGTCAAAATGATGTAACAAGAAGAACATGGTAGTAAGCTTACAAGACGAGCAATGGCACAAAAACAGAGTGTTCTGGGTGTGGCCTATAACTGGGTCAGGTGAGGAAGTGGACCAATAGTAACCTCCAGCCAATTACATCCATGCCCCCACCTGCAACACAGCATACATATACAACACACACAAGAGGGCAGTCTATCATAGACCCATATCATAGCATGAACTCGTAACAAATGTTTTTATTTCTGCACAAAAGGAGCTGATTTCAAATTTGATGTCTGCTCCAGGTCTCAGAATAGTTGTGATGAGATCATGTCTATCATGGTGTAGCATCTCCTCTTCTTTTCAAAACAGTTTGAAGATGTCTGGGCATCAAGGTTATGAGGTTCTGGGGCTTTGGTGTTGGAATGTTGTCCCATTCTCATCTGATATAGGTTTCCAGCTGCTGAAGGGTTTGTGGTCGTCTTGATGTATTTTTGGTTTAATGATGCTCCAAATGTTCTCTGTCGCTGAAAGATCTGGACTGCAGCAGGTCATTTCAGCTCTGGACTCTTCCACTAGAAGTCATGCTGTTGTAATCTCTGCAGTATGTGGTTTATATTGTCCTGCTGAAATACACAAGACCTTCCCTGAAATACAACTCACCTTTAAAAACTTTATATACCTTTCAGTGTTCATAGTGTCTTCCAAAACATGAAGCTGCTTATATACACCCCCACACGTCCTGATTTTGCTGAGTTAGGCGTGTTCCTGGGTTGACCCTGGAGTTTAGTTTTGACCATATCTCTACACCTAAACCTTACCCTACCCAGTATTGCCTAAAATCAGAGGAAATGATAGATGACTGACACTGATGTACAAGCACCAAACACTGATTGTAAGTCTAAACTTCACAAAAAACATAAACTGGTTCTTCAAATCTGATTGGCTAATCACAATGTTGTTCCAGGGTCAACAAAGATGTTGACCCAGGGACACGTGGAACTCAGCAAAATCAGGTTCTGCATACACCCCCACACCCACAGAAATGGCTCACAGGATTGTGTTTACTGACAGTGGTTTCTGGAAGTATTCCTGAGCCCATGTAGTAATGTCAATGACAGATTCATGTGATGAGTGTCGTCTGAGGACCTGAAGACCACGAGCATCCATCAAAGATCTTCTCTTGTCCCTCACACACAGATTCTACAGATTTTCTGAATCTACAGATGATGTTATGCTGCAGATAATGAGATTGTAACAATAGAGACGGGGGCGTGCGGATCCATATGCTGAGAGTTTATTAACAGGGTCAAAACAACAGCAAACAGGATTACGTAGGTGAGGCAAGAGACAAAGTTGAGGTACACAGGCAAAGGGTCAAAAAGGCAGGCAGCTATCATACAGGAAATGAGGAGAAAACCCAGAGGGGAAAAACACAGAGAAACGCTCGGAATTGGACATAGAATCACAAAACTTTGCAAAGGGGTAAGACTGGTATTTACGCAGGGGATAATGAGAGGATGATTAGAACATGATGACAAACAACTGTGAGGGGACAGGTGCACACTGGGATACATGAACACGAAGACAGAGACAGAACAGCCCGCTGGGATTATGACAGAGATCTGCAAAGCCTTTGCAATTTGATGTTGAGAAATATTATGTTTATAGTAGTCCACGATCGTTTGAACTCTTTCACAGATCATCTTTACTTCTGACATTCTGCGTCTCTTTTACAGCTAATCACGTTACAGACCTGATGGCAATGAACTTAATTAGTTGTTAGATGTTCTCCCAGCTGAATCTTTTCCAAATCAAATTTGAAATGGGCTCATTTAGTGGATAAAAGTGTACAATTTCTCAATTTAAACATGTGTTATGTTCTCTATGTGCTATTGTGTGTAAAACATTGGCTCATGTGATTTAAACGTTTTTTGGGGTTCTGTTGACATGATTGTATTCAGCATGAGCAGACATGAAGGTCTCCGTGTAGTAACTGTGAGCCCAGACTAAGATCCCAGATTGCAAACAGTCATTCAGTTGTGACTCTTAACTGTACAATTATTTTGTATACACTTTCTGTATACTTTTGATATAAAATGGCAGTGCAGTTTACCAGAAAACTACATTTCCCATGATTCATTTGGCAACTTAAATTCATTCATTTGTAATATACTGTATATTAATTTGTACTATAAATTGAATTATTTGCTCTCCATGTTTATGAATTAAGGTTAAAAAAAGCCATTGTGAGTCTCCTTGCACAGATACACTAATTGATTCTGTAGAGCTGTTATGTAAGCAGATTCGGTTTCTTGTTAACGCTAAAGAAATGCCCCAGTCTCATTAAACACTGACTACACATACTAGTCCTTTAAAGACATTTTGAAATCTCCCTTTAAAGTTGCATGTGTGCCAAGCTCAGTATGGTACGTAAAAGCTTTGGAAACACTTTTATAGTTTCCATATTTTCCTTTTATGTCATGTCCAAAGCTCTTTCCTTCCCGTCTGAGTTAATGCATCCAGAGGGAATACAGATCCTAAAGCTTAAACAGCCCCTCAGCAGAGGAAGATTTTAAAACACTGCCCATCATTTGCTCAATCAACCCCAATTCAGCTCAAGCTTGCAGGAATGTGTTTGTGTTGGCCAGGCAGCAAAACGTGGAAGCTATGAGCACATGCCTACCTTTAGAGACCTCGCTGGCTGAATTATACACACCACCTGCAACTGTTATGTTATAGATGTATAGACTCTGACCTGTATTTTTCCCTCTCCTCTCTGAGTCAAGTGATTCATCACATGAACTTTACTACTCAGATGATCTAAATAAATCACTCCGTAACTGAGGGCCCATGAGCAAACATGGTAGCGCGGTAATTGCACGCTTCTAGAAGGGTCCTGTAGTGCAACTCTTATTAAAATAAATGGAAATATGAAAGACTCGATCTCTCCCAGTATATTAGACCCGTTAATAACACAGGAAAGAAAATTACATTTTGTTTGTTCTCTTCCTGGAAGAGTTACTGAAGATGTCTTTAGCATTTGCCCTTCAGGAAACCACTGACCCATGGTTTGACCTGAGAGGACGGTCCCAGCATTTAAAATAATGGAGTTAGTTGCTGAGTAAAAGTGCTTTCTAGAGGACTAGTAATAACAGCAAAACTAGAAACTCTAGTTTAAAGATATTCAAACCAGGAAATGTTCAGCATACAGCTTTGAAACTCATTAACGTCTCTGATCATCTGTGCTTCTCATAATCAGGTACTGCTCACAGTCCCTAATGAAAAAGACACAGGTTAGTTCTCAGTGAGACACACACACACACACACACACACTCCTGATTTACTGCCATCAACACCGGTGGAAAACCCACAGCACCAGCTGATTTATATCAGAGAAGGGATTCACTGAGCAGTGTGCTGTCATTTGTTTTTGTCATTTCTTGTTCTAAATGAAAATCGTACCTAAAAATATGAGAAAATTATACTAAAATATATTTCATGATGAAAAAAATCAATTATGTAATGCATTTAACATTTAGTGACCATGCTTCAGTTTCTGACACATTCGGAGATAGATGGTTGGCAAAAACAAAAATACCTGCTTTAATTAGTACTGCGTTACTCTAAACACATTTCCTCTGTTCCTTACAAACAGAGCAACAAAATAGTGACAGATGCAGTCCATCGATATTAAGTTGTAAATACCTGTTCCGTTAAATAGACATTTGTTATGTATCAACAAAACACTCTTCACTGTGTTATTAAATATCATAAAGTGTGTACATTTTTCTCCATACAGTATGTCACAGCCGAGCCTTGAAATCTCTTCTGTGGAGCTGCTCTTGGAGAGCGCTGATGTTTGTGTGCAGTATGGTAGTGAAATGGCTGAATTTGATCACAGGGCTGTAGTTTCTGACCCGTCACACTGGGCTTGACCCTCTGTAATTGGTTAGGTCTGAGCAAACGTAGCACCTTTCCTCGTCTCTATCAGCGGAGGGGTTTAGAGCCGTGTCGCAGTCATCGGTTGCGATGAATCGTCTGATAGCACTAAAATATCATTTTCAATTCCTTTGATTCTTTACATTCTTTGATCATTTGTCATTCAGACAACCCAACCACTAGTTTTATTATATTACATGTCCATTTCTATAAGAGCAAACAAAACAGGATTCAGTGAAGTCAGGATAGAAACGGACAAATAATCCTAAACCTAATGTTAGCTTCAAATATTTGCCCCCTAACATTTATTTGCAGGGGCATTTTAACCTTTATAAGGGTAACTGTTCTGAAGTTATGTGTCCCCAATTAAATTAGAATAATAATGCCATCACAATCATTATAAAAATAAAAAAGCAGTGCCACGAGTGCATAAATAATGCTATGTGATTGTCTTAAATATAAAATATATTGAATATAGAAACATGACATGTTGGGGGTCTCAGTGAGTGTAGCATTGAATCATTCTTTCAACCGTTTTGTTCATTCAGCAGTGATTCAGTCACTGATTCATTCTGAAACACAATAGACCAGAAATATAATATTAGATTTTGTGTGTTAAATGTATAATGTAAATGTACTTAATGTCTACTTAAACATAGACTATTCCTTTATTGAAATATTTATTCATTATATACTAACTGAGTATAAATACTGATTGTTATGATTCTTAAAGCAGGACAAAGGAGCATCTGGTAGACAGGTTTGGTATGTCTGATTAAAAACAGCATGATGGCCACCCTAGTAGTCACTAGCGGTGTGTAAATGTAGTTGTAGGCAACAGAATGACCTCTCGCTGAAGTGACTTCATTGAAGGAAATCATTACATGGAGTCATGCAGATGCGCAATGCTTGAGGATCTTCTAACGAAGAATAAACAAAGGGGTATTGCTCCACGGCGGAGGCAAATTGCATCTTTTGTTTATTTCTTTTGACTCTCTGTGTGTGTGTGTGTGTGTGTCCACAGCTGCATGTGTGTTATATGCGTGTATTGCTTCACTTGCAGAAATTCTTGACCTGATTGTCCTGAACCCCAAGTAATAAAATAAAAAAAAGCATGTCTAGACAGTTTGTGGCTTTTGCTTTGTGAGTGTGTGTGTGTGTGTGTGTGTGTGTTTGCTAGCCAGACTGCAATTCTAATCTGCACGGTTTCCTGTTTATGGGAGAGGGGACGGTGTCAGGGGCCCCAGGGGGAGCTAGGTCTGTTTCCTTCTCCAGTCATATCATAAACCCATCACATTAGAGCATGTTTTATTCCTGTGAGATAACATGCCCGGTGGAGACCTGCGGATGTTTCTTTATCATTTATGCTGTATGTTTCATGTTATGACTGCTAGGACGCACTTTCCATGAAAACAGTGTACAAGAGGTTCGAAACTTGTTTTGCTTTTCAGCAGACGGTCAGTGAAAGGCCTGCTTTATCTTCAGAAACCGTTTATCATCCACCGCAGGAGGTCAAACTAAATATTATATGCGCTGTTTGTTTTGGATGTGTGTGTTTTTAATATGCGGGAACATTCTCGATTGTATGTTTGGTTAATTGAGCCCTGATCAAACCACAGATCAGAAGCTGTTTCTGCTACAGATGTGTGTAGAAATGCTCTCTGTTCACAGTCAGATATGATTCATGTAGTCCACGAGCGCAATAGAGAGCAGTATTCACTAAACTGAAGAACAATATTAATAAATCTTTGGTCCAGGATCATTAATTCAACTTAACAAACGCAGTGAGAAAGGGTCTAAACGATGACTTCAGAGAATAAAACACGTGCATGTGTTAAAATAATAGATATTTCTAGTAAATATTTGATTTTAAGGGAGTTGGCTGACAAAAACATTCGGGAATGCCGGCATTATATGAACAAACATTACGTAATAAATATGAAAATATCTGAGTGATCCTCTCATGATATTAAACTCTCAAAGTCTCACAGTTCTCTCTCTCTATATTTATACAGTATATCTCATTGTATAATATGTATTCATATTTAATCATGTAATCTAATTATGAGCATTAAAAAATGTAATATAATCTAATTACTAATAGCAAATAATACGATTGCTAGTAGTAAGAGTATAGTTTTTGTGGGGTAACACTTTACTTTCATGCATCATGAATTTAAACATAGCTAATAAATAAATATAATTAGATTTATGCAAAAGTACAGTCAAGTAACCCTAACTCTAATCCTAACCGTACAGTACAGTTAACTTAAATCTTTAATTACGCTGTAACAGGGACACCTTACATTAAAGCAACTGTTTGTGGAGTCTGAGTCTATAACCCTGATGACATGTAATGAGTTACTACATAAAGCCCTGTCTACTAAATAAGGAAGTATGTGATACTCCAAGAAGGAAGACATGTCAGAGGCATAACACGAGAAGGTTTATTACGGACAGATCCTGTGCAGACAAATATTCGCCTACTGTTCATTGTATATTCTCTCAATACGATTGATGTACTTTTATTTGTTGTCCTTAGTGCCTCATTCTCTGTGCCTTACAGAATATCTATTTCTCAAAAAAACATTAGACTTTGCTTTTATTTCCACAAAAAACAAATAAATAAACATAACGGGACACCGATTTATTCACTGTTTGTAGAAAAGAGCCAGAAATGTATTTGTGCCATCAGGGCTCATAAGAAAAGTCCAATGAAATGAGCTGGCAGACCGGAGCGGTGCTGTGTGAAGTGTTTGGCTCTGATGGAGTTTCTCTCGGCGCTGGCCGTCGGCCGGATAGATTGATGTCCGTGTGTGGCAGCTCTGTGTGATGACTGATGTTTGTGTTTGCCAGGAGATGCAACCTTGACTGTGATAAAGCTCAGAGCTGTCTTCAATATACGCTTCCTTCCACAGAATCAAACTTTCATCAGGATGAGTCCACCGGCGAGAAGCAGAGAGGAAAATACAGCTGAAATATTAAAAAGAGGAGCAAGTGTAGTATGGCGGTCGTAATTGTACACATCAGTTGATCATTTCCCTTGTTGTGCTTGTATTTGGTTTCATTATTCCTGTGCTTGTTGGTTGCAACCAAACAGAGATATTTAAAAGCAGAAGATGGACCGCTGCTGTGAATAGGAGAAAGCAAGAAATTCCTGCATGTTTTGATTGATTATGTATCATAGGAATATTACAGACAACATCCTGAATAACCATTTTTGGTCTTTTTTTTGAAGAAACTATAAGTACTGTAGTACACAACCTTCGAAAGCTCCCAGGGAAAGTACAGGTCAGTCTCCGTCTCCGTGTGTTTGCAGTTATAGCTTAGAAAGGTATATTCTATAGCAACCACGTTCCTGGAAGCCCCCCAGCACTGCATGTTTTCCATGTCTCCTGAATCAGGTCATCAGCTCAATAGCAGAGACTCCAAGTGCTGAAACAGGTGTGTCAGACAAAGAAGAGAGGCAAGCTGTGCGGTGCTGGGGTCTTTGGGAACGTGGCTGGGAGTCACCCTTCTATAGTACAGAACCATACTAAGTTGCATTCCATGCTATATCCAATAATATTGTATTATAAAAGTCAGCAAACAAAATTATGCCACAGACATTTGGGATTTAAGGTGGTTTGGCGAGTAGCTTTTAGCTTTTTTTTTTTTTTTTGAGCATTATGTTGAGTCCAAGTGAGGATCCATGTGCATCTGTTTATTAAAATCCACAGCAAACAAATCCAATACGATGAGCAGAAGGCATAAACATAAAGATCAAAACACCAAACCACAGTTCAGTCAAGACGTCAAAGCAAGGGGCAATCCAAAAACGTTAACAGGGAAAATAGTCATACTACCACTGATTCTCAATGTTAAATCTTAAATTCTCGATCTTAAATGCAAATAATAAAACTGGCCATATAACTGCGTAAACGCATTTTATAAGTAAAGAGACTACTGTTGCTGGACACGAGGCAGTCTCTTCCTGTATAAGTGTACAGTTAATAAGCCATAGAGAGCACCAGCCTTCATACTCACAGTGAACGACTACAGAGTCACGCAGAAACACACATGAAAAGCCCTGGGAGTCAGGGGCGGCAGTGAACAGGATGTTCTGATGGTAATTTCAGCTCTGCTTATGTCCTGTTAATCTCTCATATTACACATTAAAGCGCCTCAGTCCTGCAAACCCTGCACTCATACTGAAATCAAAATACAGAGAGTGTGTGTGTGTGTGTGTGTCCAACACCAGCAGAACCAGTGCAAGCCTGCTTTATAATAATAAACAAGTGATGAAGAAAAAAAAGAAAGGAAGGAAGGAAAAGAAGAATAAAAGCACGTCCAATTGCAAATTACAAGTGTCATTATCCTCTATTAAGGAAGTCGTTCATCTTTAAGTGCCGTTCTGTGTTTTGTCACCATGGAAACATAGTGATGTGTTTCACAGAATGACAGAAACTACGGTGAAAGTCAAACTGACACACACACACACACACACACACACACACACACACATGTCTGGTTTGCTATCCTTGTGGGGACTCTCCATAGGTGTAATGGATGTTATACTGTACAGACTGTATGTGGTATTGCCCCACACCAACACTACACCTAAACCTACCCCTTACAG
>JAUMHR010000079.1:1220800-1234734 GCA_032361145.1 Enteromius fasciolatus
CAGTAAGATTATGAAAAAATATTTGCTATATAAAATTAAGTAGACTGTAAAAAATTGCAGTACTTTTTTTACTTAAGTACATAAAACAAGTACTGTTGTACTTTCACTCAAGTAAAATCGCAGAAGGAGTACTTTTACTTTTACTGGAGTAATGTTTTATTGTATGGATCTGTACTTTTACTCAAGTACTTGATTTGTGTACTTCGACCACCTCTTCGTCCAGCAGCAAGCTCATTGGCTGCAGTATCAGCAGAGGCCAATCAGCTGGCCTGCTGTAATGATGTCACTGTTTGCAGATCGTATGTAGATGGAACTGTAAACACCGAAGCCAGATTGTGATGTCTGAGCATATCTTTATTTTATAACCAAATATTTCTGGCCAAAGAAACAGGCTCATATTCCAGCTCCCCTGGTGTTAAACAGTAGAGTTGTACAATTTAGCATAGACCGCTAGCATCCCGCTCAAAAACAAAATCGCCCCCTGCATGTTCAGGTGCTGTGTAATATCACTGCTCCAGCTGTAGTCAAGTTACAGCAGCGACATTTCTTGATTATTAAGAGCGTCGTTCCTAGTCATACCAGCCTTAGTCTTAGTACACAGTGTAACTATAGGAAAATATAACTCCTTGGTCATTTTTGAGCAAGATGCTAACGGTCCAATCAGATTCAATGATCTATGTTAAGCTATGCTAAAAGAGATCTGTCAGACTAGGAGATCGGCTGAATGGGAGAGCTGGAACTCTAGGAGACTCTAGGAGAGTTGGAAAATGAGCCTATTTTCGAAAAAAGTGTTGTGTTCCTTTAAGTGGCCGTAACTACTATGTACTTAATCTTTTAGTACAATGCACTCACTGTGTGCAAACATGTTTTACATTGTAAAATACCTGTTTAATAGTCATATAATGTAATTCCAGTGTGTAGAAATAGAAATAGGATACACTTAATTTTAACAGGTTCTTGTTGCAGTGTAATTATGCATTTACAAACATAAAACTATGCTTCTGAAAAATACAACAACATCCTTGTGTGTTAAAAAATGTTGGCAGGGCGAATCAAAGAACATCACCTGTTTATTCCTGCAGATCCTGCCAGTTATCTGCGATCGACTGATATATTTGTGTGTTTGACATTCATTGGTATTTGTGTCACGAGGACAGGTCATCTGAAGCTAACACAGCACTCCTCTGATCAGCGCTTAAAGCCAAGGAAGAAGAAGAGAGTGCTTCGGTGATGAAGGGCCGGTGCATTAGGGCAGCAGTGATCTCCGTCTCGGTCATTTCACCCCAGGCTGCTTGCTCGCCCAAATGTGCTGTAAAGAACAGAGAGGCTGTGTGACGGGGCTTGGCTTTTGTTTGAGTGTTGTTGTTGGCTGGAAATAAGCTTCCCCACAGATCCAGAGGCAGGAGAGTACAGCTGATGGCTTCATTTAAGAGGCCCATGTCAGCGGGTCATTGCCTTATCACTCTTAAAAGCTTATAGTAGAGCTTCAGGACATACCGGAGATCCATTTACTCCTGCCGCCCAGACAGGTCGCACAATGCAGCATTTACAGGCAAAGCCACGAGTGGAGTCAGCATCCAGACCGCCATAAATGTCATACGCACCGAGCTGGAGTTCAGCAGCGCTTCGGATCAATACCTCTAGATGTCGTAATGATAGTTTTGCTGTTAGAGCGGTGTGTGAGAAGTATTTCAGTCGGCAGTGATGTATTTCTGACAGGGTTACAGAGCCACTGCAGCACACTTACACTGAAGCCGTTTCAAAGCCGATTACTGCTATTAACCGCTTCATTCTTTCACTCGTCATGCAAACTACATATATATATATATATATACACAGACACAAAAAGATTTCCTCTTCGTGACCTTTATAAACATTGGTTTTCTATTCACAGTTGTGAAAAAAGCATGCTTTAGGATACTTTTAAAAAGAGTACTTAATATAGAAATAATGCATTTCTGTATGCATGTTTTCATATATATAACTGCGTATTAAATGAAATGAAGTGAAAGTGTTTTATAGTTTCAGTTTGTGAATACATTTTAAGAGTAAAATCACTTCAGTACGTTTTTAAATGTAAAATCCTAAGCACCTCTGTTGTCTTTAAAATATGGTATATATAAAGTATACAGTCAAAAACAATAAAAATTAGTGTTGTCAAATGATTATGTAAGGGATCGAGTACATCCTGCAGGTTGTTATCGCAGAATAAATCCCGACAGGATTATCGGCAGCCCGACCTGCCGGATGTACATTATCCCACTTATTATAATTAAACAATAAATAAATAATATAATACAATAATTTATTAATATTTACACATATAAATAACAAACACGCAGACAGTATATTCATTTGAAAATATTTACATCTATATCATTTATATTATAGATAAATATATATATTTACATAACACATTCTGAAGTATATAAATATACAGAGTACACACATACATCATGTAAACAAAACTTTTATTTTGGATTTGATTCATTGTTTGCCAGCACTAATTAAAATAAACTTCCAGCATGTATTCAAATATGTGTGTTATGACACATTTCAGATATGATCAATTTAAAAGTAAAAATGATAATCAAGTACGCTGGGCTTTATTGTGTTAATCAACACATTAGAATAAGTTCATGTGAAAATAGTATTAAAACATAATAATTTAAAAAGTAAAATGCATAAAAGTGATTGAATTGTCTCTTTTTAAGTGCACTTATGTTTTATTAATATCATAAATCATTAAGATTTGAGAAGCATTAGAATTGAACACACTACAGCCCCAGTCAGTTTGTGTTTTGAGTTCAAATCAGTGTGTTCCCTTCCCAGCATTCTCTGCTGCGGGTCTGGAGAATACACTGGACGGTAATGTCCCAGAGGTTTACCCTGGTATCCTTCACACTGCGCTCTTTTCAGACTTTTATTTTTAGAGCAGACTCTCTTTTTGTGTTGTGTATGATGTATTCGTGCCAGGTAATAATATTAGCGTTCAACAATGGAATGATACTGTGGTCGTCTGCCAATGTTTGGAGAAAAAGATCCGACAGTCATTTTTAACATATTCTGTAGTGCTTTGGCAGCGAGAGAAAGACATCCCACAGCAGACTGATGGTGGTTTGTGGAACGTCCACGCGGGAGGAACAAATAAAGCTCATGCTGTGGTCTGAAGACTATTGTGTTTAGGGGTACATTTGTAATAGAAACAGACACAACAGCTGCTTCAGTGGCTAAGAAACACCATTTATTTTGGTGTCCTTGGTTTTTTGGGTGCTACTTTGACCAGTGCTGGCAAAATGAGTCTTAAGGAGCACATTTTGTTTTCTTCTTGTTTAAATAGCTTTTAAATTAGAGTTTGACCTGTTTTGAAGTTGAGAGAGAAAAAAACAAATTGAGTTTCCTGAATGTTTCAAAGCAAAAATGACCTATAAATCTCTATTCTGCCCTCTACAGGAATCGACATACTTGCATACTTTCCTCTTATTCTTTTCTTAACGATCATTACTACATTAATAATCACAATGTAGCTGATTTTATTTTATCTTTGTTGTCAAAAAAGAACATATATAAGAAACAAGTGTAGTGTATTATTAGTGTATTCTACATTAAAACAAAGGCATCAAATAAGAAAGAAAATCTAATGTAAAATCTTTGTAGTGCTCTTGTGTTTTAATCGTTGGATTAACATTAATGCAGCTATATTAAAAGATGAATCTAACAGAACGTTACGCATCCAATGTTTCTCCTCAACAGTTCCTCAAACATTCACTATAAATACACCTGATCATGTTTGCATGAATACTTGCATACTATAATTCTATATATTTATTGGGATTGCGAGCCATCTGAGATACCTTTTATGTGTGCGCTTTAGATAAAAGTCAGTGTGAGAAACACGTGGAGAAAATCCGTTTAGAGGTTTAATTACGATTTGGAGCATTGGGCTCGCTAGATGAGGGCTTAAACCTTTATGGGCACCAAAAGGTAAATTTAGGTTTTGAGAGTCCCCAACAACAGCATGACATGCACGCAAGGTCAAAAACACTTTCACTGTCTCATAATAAGCACTTGTATTTACCTTACCTGCTCAATCATCCCTCCTCTGCGTGACTCTGATCTGCGGTGATTGGTGGATTGGTCTCGTGTTCATCGTGACTGTAATGTCTGATAAAGACATTGTGTACAGCGTTACCGTGGAAGCAGATATTTTACCGCTCTTAAAGAGACACCTAGTGGTGAAGAATGAATTTACGTTTTCATTCAGACCGACCTGAAAAGAAGAAGAAGTGGACGCCAATATACTAATGTTTCATGTCGAGGTGAAGATGAAGCGGCTTGGGATTCGTTTTAATGATTCGACTGTTTTACTTCGAGCTCTGTTACACACTGCATCAAATCTCATTTTTTAAAATCCATTATAGGGGCACTTTAAATATTGAATTATTTATTATTATTTAATATTGAATTATTACTTTAATAGACAAAACTGTGTCAAGTGTGTGATCATCAGACTTTTGAGTCAGCAATATCTTACTGAGATATATTACTGGAGATATAGAGCGATGCCATCAGTATCAGCAGTACTGTTTTAAAGATCTCAGTGATTTACATTACGAGCAGCAGCGTTTCATCATATACAGTCAACATCAGAATCTGCAGCAAACTGCATGTTTTTGCTCAGTTTGAGTCTGAATAAAATTGAGCTGTTCATAAAAGCCTCATGGATCAAATACAACCTCCAAAAAACATAGGAAAACCTATTTAAGATTGAATTAGATTAAGTTTTAGTAAACCTGTTAAGTTCAAATGATTAGGTGTTGCTTTTCTGTGCTATATCACAATGTACAGAGTGAAAGTGTTGTGAGTGGTCTCTCACGAGTGTGTTTGTGGTGTGTGTAGAGCGGCATCCCATCCTGTACGCCATCGACGGCACTAACAAGTGGTGGCAGAGCCCGAGCATCATGAACGGGATGGACTATCATTACGTCACTGTGACTCTGGACCTGCAGCAGGTAACCCACAAAACATCTCACAATCATCCTGTGCTTCTGTAAAGCTCTAGCCCTTTCCTGCAGAGACAAGCCACAACAACAATTTCAAAAAGAATTAATAATTCAAAAAATTGCAAGCTTCTATATCAAGAAGGATAATAGATTACTTTAAGCACATGTTTTTTTTTTATATCAGTCGTGGTGTGAACAGATGTCTAATATTTTACAGGTTTAATGCAACTTAACTTTTTTTCTAAGAATTGTAGCAGGTGCTCTTTTCTATGAAGTGAGCAGGAACTAGAGGCTTCAGTTTAATGAACAGAACTCTACAGTGCAAGCGTTTCCCTCATATGTGCACATAAAAATAAATGACTGCAAACTGTAAAATATATTTAGGAGCATGTGTGAAAAAACAAAAATAAAATATTAAACAAAAAATATAATCATTTTAAGAGGATTTTACATTTGGGACGGAAAAGCAGGAATCATGATACGGCCTAATATGCTCATCGAACTTGAAAAGACTATGATTTTATTGAATAAATATGATGAGTCAAAGCTGACTCTGCTCGTGGTTTAGAGCCGTTCTCAATCAATGAATACTGAAGATTTAGGACAATTGCTTATAATCACCTGCTGAGGAATTCTGACAGTGTTTGCTTCCCCGGAGCATAAAAACTAGCACTGGTATATTTGTAGCCAACGATACATTGTATCAAAATTATAGATGATATTTATCTTATTTATGAAAAAAATCATATAAAATAAAGATCATGTTTCATTAAGGTATTTATTACATTTCCTACCATAAATATATCAAAACTTAATTTCTGATTAGTAATATGCATTGCTAAGGACTTCATTTGGTCTTTCTCAATATCTTTTCTCAGATTCCAGATTTTCAAATAGCCAAATATTATTCTATCCTGACAAGCCATGCATCAATAGAAAGATGATTTATTCAGCTTTATTCATATGGTGACAGAAATCTTTTTTTTTTTTTTTTGTGGTCCAGGGTCACATATGTTGTAGATACTTGTAGTAATGCTGTAGTAAAGCATATACATTTCGACTTATGTCCCAGAGTATTTATTATAGATACTGCATTATTAAATACAGCTTAAAGAAACAAACACCTAGTGATTGTTTTGTATTCTAATAAAACAATCAATTCATTGCATCCATAATGTATTTATTATATTTTTTTCTCTATGCTCCTGAATTCAAAAAATGGACTGGAAGATGAACTGCTTGAGGTTTTTGTTTTGAATGTTTATGAGGGATGGCGTGGTCATGAGAAGCAGGCGTCTGTGTTGAGGTTAGCTCAGGCTGAGCGGGGAGAAGCGCTGCTGTAGTGTGTGGGCAGAGTGCTCCCATCAGCCCTTATTAGATGATGATCTGAGGCCAGCGCTGAGCAGCGCCACCCGACCACGGGAAATTACACAAACACCTACAGACACGTAATTAATGCAGTCAACAGATGACACCGGGCTGCAGGGCGGTCAGAATGAAAAGTGACGTGCAAATGAATAGATGAGAGGCTAAACGATAACAAAATAGCAGCGCAGGGAGCACAGAGAAGGATTACATGAAGTTAACTGCTGAGAAAAGACGACATTCGTAGCATGACTCTGTGGGACTGAAGTTAGAAAGGATCAGAGATGACCTTGCACACACTTATCAAGCACCGTTTATAGGACGCACTCTGTGCTTTGCGTTGGCGTCTGTTAAACAGATTTGCTCAAATGTTTTGAAAGCTGAAAACATTATCAACTTTCTTAAGAATGTGGATTTTTTTTAAAGAAAGTATTACTTTTGTTAAGCAAGACAGGGATCATAGTGATAGTCAAGACATGTTTAGTGTTGTATTTTAAACAAATGCTCTTCTGTTGAATTTTTAGAATTGATCGAAGAATGGAGTTTCCTGGAGTACTGATCACAGAAATAATGTACATTTTAACATAGCATGGCACAGAAAACAGCTTTTTTAAATGGTAAAAGTTTTCCATTTGACTCTTTTCTGTATTTCTGATCGCATAAATGCAGTCTTAGTGAACTGACTGCATTATTACTTTCAACTTTTGAACGGTAAGAAAGAAATATGCAAGAAGCTGGTGGTTTGCAGAACTTTGTGATTGATGAGGCTTGACAGCCTCGATTTTCAGTCATTTTCATTAAATGAAAATGTGAGGCCAAAATGTGAGGCCATAATATTCAAGAAGGAAAGTCATGCACCATTTTGAACGACACAAGGGTGATAAATAACGACAGGATATTCATTTGTAGGTGAACTATCCCTTTAATTGTTCCTCACCTGAACTGAAGAATACGAGTACGTTAACAGAGCAGACAGAGAAAGAGAGAGAGGTGGAGGCAAGACAGAAGACAAATGAGTGTGACAGGGTTTGAGTATTCATTAGAGGGGCTGTAGAGGACATTTAGAGTTAATAAATCAGACGAGAGGGTGTGTAATTACTGACGGCAATCACACATACAGCATCGAGCCATGACTGCCATCTTACCATCACTCACTCCCTGACAGCCTGTCACCGCAATGACAAACGTGCGCTAACACATTACAGACACGCTGAGCGCTGGAGCAAAGCCCGTCTCAACTGAGGAAATTGATTCGGTTGAATTAAACGCTTATTTATAAACAGCAGACTAATATTCACACGCTGTCCACAATGCTTTACTTCTAATATGCTTCAGTGCCTGCTGCTGGGTGCTGATGTTGATGATGAAGTAGTTCACCTCAAAATAACCACCTGAAGTATCTGATCATCTTAACCAACAAACTGCTAATTTTAAGGCCTATCTTAACTTAAAGGAGTAATTTGCCCACACTCAGACCATCCGAGATGTAGATGAGTTACTCCAGCAGATTTGGAGAAGTGCTGCACTGCAATAGATGCTCTGCAGTGAATGGGTGCCGTCATAACAGATGATTAAAACATCACAATAATCCACAGCATCTGGAGAAGACAAAAGCTTCATAATACAACAGAAGATGGACTTTTTCACTCGAGGGAGTTTTATTATGGACTATGCTGCAATGGTTGGACAGGGAAATGGTGGATTTGTTTCAGCCTATCTTCTCCAGATGGTATGGATTACTGTGGTGTTTGTACTCTCGTCCTGATGGCACCCATTCACTGCAGAGCATCAACAGCAATGCAGCACAAATCTGATAAAGAAACAAACTCATCTACATCTTGGACGGCCTGAGTGTGAGTAAGGTTTCCTTTTTTGGGTGAATTACTCCTTTAAATGAAAATGAAACTAGGAGTTTGTTGGTGTTAAGATGATCGAACACTTCAGTTGCTGTTTTTTATTAGGAGTAGAGTCTGCATGATTGTGCATGTTTTTGACTTTTTTAGCCTTGCAGACATATGTGCATTTTATTTTTTAGGTCCCAGCTGTCTAATGATTGTGATTCATTGTGGGAAACTGTGTGTGTGTGTGTGTGTGTGTGTGATGTTCCAGGATCCGCAGATGTTCACCTGACCTCAGTGCTATTTTGAAATGTGACTAATCATACTAAAGCTCTCCACAAACACACATGCACACACTTTCTTTGATACACACATCTGACAGTACATCACTCCAGTGCATCTGTATGCGATGTGCGTGTCTGAGTGAGGCATTGCAAATCAAATAATTATTTAATAAAATTGCCTGTAAGTACTGTAAATAAAATAACATATGTTTAAGAAATGGTGTTTACAGAAGTATTTGCCTGTGAATCATTAAAACCTTTCCTGGATTAAATTCCCACGGCTAAAGCAACAAATGCTGAAAATTAAATCCCCAAATTAAACAAATGCTGAAATCAATGCAAAACAATATCCAGATGTTTGGATGTCTCATTTGGTTCAATTACCAGGAAGTGGAAATCAAACCACCTACACTGCTTAGAAATCACATTCACCCAGAATTCTCCACTAGAAGACTTGAGAGAGAAGAGTGGACATTAGAGCTAAAGATGCCTTTACTCAGAAAGCACTATCTAACTACAGATGGCATGACAGTGACCCTTTCAGTGTGGTTAGATGGGGTTACACAGACACTGATGTACACGTGCCAAAAAAGCTGACATGCTAAATCGTATGCAACTTAAAATGTAAAGGAGTTAAACTACAGACAAAGGTATTCAGGTAAACTTCAGTTTTAGTTAGTAGGTCAGTGCTCATACCTCTGGAGGACTCACAATAGAGAGAAGAATGAATGAGAGAAACCAACAGGTGCATGAACCAGGAAAACATCTGATCTGTGTCCGCTTGAGAGTCTATAAAATAGTTGTGTACAAGTGTCAGCTGAACTATAGCAAATGCTTGGAGCCAAAATAGCCTTGTACTGTACATGCTTGCTTAAAACAACCTCGTATGAACCAACATTCAAATTAAAACTAGCTACATGTAGAACTTTTAATATCCAGTATTCACAAGATCTGTGACCATAGATTAAAAGAACGCTGGACTCTAATGACTTTTCTTAGTGTTATAATAACGTTTCTCGTTTACCCTAGGACAAACCTAATACATGTGTTCTATCAATATCTTTGTCTGAAACCTGTAAAGCAGAATTATCAGCATATTCAACAAAGTATAATCACAAACAACGTTCATGTCGTTTATGTATCATAAGAACAAAAAGACGTTTCCCTGAGGAACTCCGTGGTTAACGTTTTTCTCCTCAGAGAGAATACCATCAAGTTCTACCCTCTGAACTATCCAGTTAAACAAGAGCTCAACCAGGCTATCACTCAACTCAATTAACACTTCATTTATATTTAGCACTGAATGAATCACTTGTTGAAGAGTACCCTACCACACATTCTGCCTTTAATATTTATTATCTTCTTCAGTCTATCTGTTTGTCAGGTGGCACTATACCTTTTTTAATGAAAGATTAAAATGATCAGCAGCTGCTCTTAAAAATCTAGCTGGAACACCATCCAGTCCTGTGCAAAAAAAAAAAAAGATGGACGGTGTGTCTCTGTTTTCTTTGATTGTAGAAAAGCAAACCCAAAATATCCCAGGTATGGCTGCTTGTACCAGTGACATAGAAATCTGGTCTACTGTACATTTGTTTTTTAATCTTATCACAATCATTCACAGAAATTCCTCTTATAAACTAATATATTTGCATTTAATGAAATGAAAAATCTCGCCATCAGTGTCCAATCCTAATTTTGTTACAGTGAATGTAATTTTGCCTATCGATTGAAATACATTCAACACTTTCCACAAAGATTTAAGCTTTTTCTTGATGAAATCTTATTTTGCCTCTTATGTCCGGCCTACTGTAGACATCCCAGTGATTTCAATTCTTCATAGATCTCACATAAATTATTCCTGTTTTTTAATATTTCAAATACTTTCTGATTCATCCAAGGACTGGATCTCTGCTTGTCTCTCGCTTGTCTAAAGGACACAATTCCATCAACTTTAAAATTTGGCCAAGCATAATCAACTACTTAGCTCTCTTCAGTTGACCTTTAAACACTTGTAACTTGAAAACCTGGGAGCATCCTGGTTCAGACAAGCAGATGTGTTGGCCTTTGAGAAGAAAGCCCAGTATCCTCTGTGGTCACCAGCTCGTCTCCAGCTCCACTGAGGCTGGACACCATGGAGCATAAGAGGTGATCTGTGAACCTTGCCTGGAGATGAAGGGACCTTTTCAAAGATTTCTGAGCTCCAGAAGTGCCTCCACGGGGAAACTACATGCCCTAAAATCCCTCTTTATGTTGTGGTGTGATCGACTTCACTTGCAGCCAGTCAACTGCCCAGTTGTTACAGCGCTGGAGTTCTTGCTGGAGTGTCTTTCAGCAGGGATTCTGACTCTTAAAGTGGTCCTGCTGCTAGCACTGGAGCAGGTTCTTCAATAGCCTCCTCCTGCTTGGACTGGTCACAGTTGTTCTACATGCCAGCACAGATTACATTCACAAACGCCCTCGGGGAGTCTGACTGCTCAGGCCAGCAGCATAAATCCTCCCAGCTTTTACTGGTGGTTTGTACATCAGGTTACATATGTTCTGGTTCTGAATGAGATGCTGTGTTATGTTGCCATACTTCAGGCATCTGGAGGTTGGAGGTTATGTGATGTAGGTGCTCTTTTATGGCATGTGCCACACCACATCACCTGACCTCACATCAGCCAATCCAGACATGCTTCAGACACCGGTCAAGCAGAAGCACTCCTATCGCCTCGACTCATACGTAACCTCAGACGCTTCCCGTGCAGCTTCTCCCTTTCATGTTGTAATACCTACGTCATACCCATGTCATTGTACAAATATGTCCTCATAAACCACATAAACATGCACACACACACACACACACACACGTTTTTTTTCTCTGTTAAAATCAGTATAATTCAGTCTATAAAAACTTGATAAGGGGGAAAAATCTGGCCTTTTTGTATATACATCACACAATTAATTAGTTTAATGTAATTTTTGTATGTTTTTTCAGCTAACTGCTTTTAACCAATTCATTATTGCAGTTAAAAGACTTTCCCAAGATGCCAAAATTAGTTTTGAGTCACATGATGTTGAATTCAGTATGATGTGAGAAACACTGAAATGGCAATAGAATATGGGAAAACAACACTCTCACTCCTAAGTGTTTACCCTTCTGGCTTTTCAGTTATTAAACACTTTCTTGAGTTTGTTCATCTGAACTGAATATTATTAAAGCCTCTGTGGATAATCTTTGACAGAAGAGAATATGCTGTCATCTGTGTGCGTGTGTGCCTTTTTGTGAGAAATGATGACACAAATTTGTGTAATGACATGGGTATGACATAGATATTATCAGGAGAATGTGACTCATGAGATATTACTCCATGTCCATATTTTTCAAAAGGTTTATAAATCATACTGAGTGAGTTTTTTTAGAAAGTAAAAATGGCTGTAGTAGGTGTAGGGTTAGGTGTAGGACAATAGAAAATACAGTTTGTACAGTATAAAAACCACTACATCTCTGGAGATCACAAATACCAGCAAATGTGTGTGTGTGTGTGTGTGTGTAGGAGGTTTTAGGCCAGCGCACACAGTCAGATAAGGCAGTGCACATCTGTATTTGATTGGTGTCATATCTGACAGGTTGTGGGTTATGACATGTTTTTTTATAGCTCTTCTTTTCTCTGTCACATACGGCAGGGATGCTTGTTTGTCTGCTATGAAATCTTTGGCCTTTATGGGTGGAAACCTCTGTGGTAAATGAACACCTGACGGCAGCTGCCGATGCTGTCGCCTTCAACACTGACCACACACACACACATGTCCCTACACAGAGACATGTCCATCTAAATGAGGACGTACCATTTCCAAGGGACTCCTGTTGTTGTTGTTTTATTATTAAGCTAATTATAAATGCTACAGACAAACAAAGCATTTTATATAAGTATTTTATATAAATTCCTCTACCCCTTTGTTTTCCCCTCAAGTCAAAGTTAAACATGCTGTTTTTGTGACTGTACCTTTAAGATTAATGTAAGTGAAGCGTAATGCCTTGCTAATATCTTCCGTTATGAAATGAGCAGCAGTAGTTTAGTTTGAGGAAATGTTCTGGATAAACTGGAGAGGATTTTGTCTTCTCTACATCTAACCTGAGGCCTAAGGCGTCTGATACAGACTCATGTCAAGAGCTCCGGCCGTCACTGGACAGATGGTAAAAGGTGAAGAATAACACAGTAACCGGCTGCTTTTATAGAGCGAGCTTTGAAGGCAGTATACTAAACACAAAGGGCTTTGGAGATTTATGTTTGGAATATATTTTGTTATCTTGTAATGGTTTGTTGGTGTGTGATTTCCAAACTTCAAAAGATTTAAGGGAATGAATAATTGCATCAGTGCCTCAGCAATGGATGCTCTGCAGTGAATGGGTGCCGTCAGAATGAGAGTCTAAACAGCTGATAAAAATATCACAATCACAAGTTGATTAAATGAAGTCCATGACAATCTCCGGTTGTATCTGACACTAAAATCCACACAAACTGTTCAGAACCTTTTGGACAGTTTTGGTTTGTGAAGTTGTAAAGTCATGTCAATTACTTGCGTATTACTGTAATGTTTTTATTAGCTCTCTTTCTGACGGCACCCATTCACTGCAGAGCATCCATTACTGAAACAGTAATACGGCCCTCCAAATGTCTAAATGATGTTTTTGTTAAACTTATGCTTCAGTTTAGGGTTTGCTGCTTAAAATATTTTGATGACATCTCTTTTTAATCAGCAGAGATCTAAACAATTCAGCAATTTCTGCTTCCGCTGCTGAAAAAAGTGTCCACTTGCAACATTTAAAACTCCCAGAATATTCAGAGATGTGGCAGATCTGTTAGACTCTTATTAAGTATAAATGTAGACTAAAGATGCACCTATGAAATATGAATTTATTTATAACTACAAACCAACATTTGTTCTTAGAATAGCAAGCTCTGAATGACAGCTGCATTCATCATAAATGTGTTGTTCACATGTTATCCTGCTTTTCTGTTTATTGTGATGTATAATTTATTATTATCATCCTGTTTTGTTATATATATGTATTTCTCTAATAGCTGATTCGGTGGTCTACAATTAATTATTCCCAGTTCTTTCCGGATAGTGAGATTGTGATGAATGCTGCAGCTGACCAATCAGACGTCCTGCAGCTGTGTGTGATTGTTTGAATTGCACACTCACTCGTGTTTGACTGACACGGCCTTGTGTTACAGCAGTTCAGTCAGATGATGTGTGTTCTGCTTCCTCTGGACACCACAGAACATCGCTGTGAGCGACGGTAATCTGAGCCTGTTATCTGCTGCAGATCAAAGAACTTGGGACGCCAACTCTATTGTTGTTTTCTGTGTGTGTGTGTGTGTTCTCATGGGGTGGTGTTACCTAAAAAGGTAACAAGATTGAATAGAGCCCTCAGCCGAGCTTCTTTTTCCCTCGTT
>JAUMHR010000079.1:1306562-1324099 GCA_032361145.1 Enteromius fasciolatus
TTAGTTTCAATGTACAGCACTTTGTGTCAGCTGTGGTTGTTTTAAAGTGCTTTATAAATAAAGTTGATGATGATGATGATGATGATGGAAGAGGCCACGACCCTGAGCTGCGTCACACAGAGACACCGGTGCTGGCAGGCTGTATTGCAGCGTGTCGACAGGAGAGTCTGCATGTAACCATCCCAATGCCCTGGGGGCCATACTTGGGGCCCTGTCAGGATACCAGCTTCAGTTTAAGATAGATTTAAAGCTGTAGCATGGGTTGGGGAGGCGGAGACATGAAAAGGTATTTTACATGGAAAATTTTAGGGAATGCACTATATCAATAAGATCAAAAAGATATGGATATAAGTGCAGGGAAACACAGCCTTCTGGCTGACTGTGGAACAAAAATATTAGCCACAACCACTGGTGAAGGAAGTCCTCTGTTGAGATGCACAGCAGCAAGCCAACACCAGCCGGTCTTCACGCTACCTGCTTGTCTGGTTTAAGACATGGGAAGACACAGCCTCTTTGCGGAGGTCGTAGAACCTGGCGAAGGTGTTCGGTGTTGCCCAGCCCGCAGCTCTACAGATACCTGCTAATGAGGCACCGTGTTAACAACGATGAGGTGGAGGCTACATTCCTTGTGTGGGACAGCCTGCGCTCCAACTTTTCCTGCAGGAAGGCAAGCACGACTGCAATCGAACATCTCTGTGGGTCCTCGTGGCGTGAGGAGCACCAGTCGACGAACAGACCCCATCTCAGAGCATAGGCCTGCCTTGTTGAGGGGGCTCTAGACTGACAGATGGTGTTATTCACGGCTGCTGGCAGACGGAAAGGTCTGCCGCGTCCTGTCCAGGAGTCAGACGTGCAGGTTCCAGAGATCAGGTCGCGGGTGCCAGTTGGTGCCCATCCCCTGAGAGAGAAGGTCTCTCCTCAAGAGGATTTTCCAGGGAGGGGGGTTGCGGCGAGGAGCATTAGGTTGGCAAACCAGGTCCGGGAGGGCCAGTATGGCGCTACCACCAGAACTTGCTCCTCATCCTCCCTGATCTTGCACAGGGTCTGTGCAAGGAGGCTCACTGGGGGAAAGGCGTACTTGGGCACCGGAGGCCAGCTGTGCACCAGGCGGCAATGGGCAGACTCAGGGGAGGCAAAGAGGTCTATCTTGGCCTCGCTGAAGTGGCTCCATATCAGCTGGACTACCTGGGGGTGGAGCCGCCATTTTCCAATGTGGGTGGATTGCCGTGAAAGCTGATCAGCTGCACGGTTGAGTATCCCTGGAATATGAACAGCGCACAGCGATTTCAGTCGCGCCTGACTCCACAGGAGCAGATGGCGGGCGAGTTGTGACATGTGGTGGGAGCGTAGACCCCCCTGATGGTTGATGTACACTACGGCTGCAGTGTTGTCCATCCGGACAAGCATGTGTTTGTGGCGCAACATCGGTCGAAAGCGACGCAGGGCTAGAAACATGGCTAACAATTCGAGGCAATTGATATGACACAGCAGTCGGGCGCCTGTCCAGGGACCCGAGGCTGCTTGCCCCTTGCATGCAGTACCCCAGCCCTTGGAGGAGGCATCTGTGTGCACGACCACATGCCTGGACACTTGTCCTAGGGGCACTCTAGCCCGTAGGAATGCAAGGTCTGACCACGGGCTGAATAGGCAGCGACATTCTGGGGAAACGCCAATCCGATTCATTCAATCTTCAAAAGCAAGTGATGTAATGTTAAAATTTCTCCAAAACTACATGTTGGATGGCTGTGTCATGTGTTGGTCCATGTGCTTCTGTGTTTTTGTTTTGATTCTGTTCCACATGTTTTTACCTTTTACCCCTTTCATTATCATTTTCATCCCCTGCCAGCTGTGTATCCCAGGTTTTTTGTGTTCAATTCAAATTTTATTTGTCACATACACAGTCATTAGCAGTACGGCATGCAGTGAAATGCCTTTATTTCAATTGTAATTGGTTTCCTACCCTGATTGTGCCTGTATTTAATCCGTGTCCTTTTTAGTTCAGATTGTCGGTCGTTTATGTTTGTAGATGAAGTGTCTCTGCGTTTTTGTCAGCCGTTCGATGTATCCTGTGTGTCTTTAAATAAATGTGTCCTGCTTCACGGAATTCCTGTTTCCTCACCTCTGAGTCCGCTGAGAAGCAAGACCTCATCGTTACAGGCTGGAGGATGCATACATTTTCAGCTAATTAAAATTTCTGGATGTGCTTAGAAAAATAAATAATAAAAAATAAATAAACCTCTTTGGGGTTGGGGGGTTACGGGGCAATAATTAAATAGTCTTAAAGTAAAATCTTTGAATTTAGGAATTAATTCACTACCTAATGACAGTAACAGCTTTAATCGTTTCCACCCTAGACACTTCTAGCCTGAAAACTGCAGCAGGATGTGCAGGAAGTTTATTGTTACTGTCAACAGTTGAGTATGCGGTAAATTATTCAACATCCCAAAATGACAGCAAATCATTTATTTAAATATTTGGAGTAGATAAACAATCAGAAATTGCAGGGTGCCTGCAGTGACTGTCCTTGTCAGCTCTGAGGCTGCATCTCTAAATAAACAGTGACTATACATTTAGACTGAACATCAGGCAGCATGTGGATGATAGAAACTGATATACAAACTGACATTAATTCATATCTGTGAAATTTCCACAAATGGCCAAAAGACCACCAAAGTAATTTAAAGAGAGCTTTTATGGATTAATAGGCGTTCAAACAATCTCCACATATCAGCGTTAATCACATTTCAGAGACTTAAAATGCAATGCTCATTTCATATGAAAATTTGAATACAAAACTTATTTCAAGGTTAATCAAGTATTTTGAGCCATCAGTCTAAGTGGGAAGAGCTGCAGTAATGGGATAAGAATTTTCAAAAGAGTTTTATTTTGCATAACGCTTTCTTCTCGTAGCAGAAAAAAACTAGAGCCATTACCTGCTATATGATTACGCTATATATCATGTCTTTCCCCTTCATTGTGCTACAGCATCTTTTTCATTTGCATTTAGACTATTCAAGCAAAACTCCACAGTAATCAAACAAAATGATTAAAAAAGCTAAATCAGCAAAAACAGACTTCATGACCAGTGGACCAGGACACCACAAAGGCCGGAAAGAGTGGCCAGGTTGATGAAAGAGGAAAAACACACATTTCACTCACTTACATGCACAACATTTTATCATTCCCAAAGGATGTACTTATGTACTTAATTCACAAAAGGGATGAACTGAAGCTTGCACATCCCTGTCAAAGCTTATAATGGAACGACAAGTAACCTAACCTGTTTGACAGAAACAGCAGATTAAATGTATAGAATTACAGCTGGGGTCAATTTGTACAAATGACCTACACCTAACCCCACCCCTAAACCTACCACTAACTGGGGTTTGGACAAACTGTACAAAGTGAGGTCACACAAATTTATACAAATTTGTCACCTTGTATGAATACGTACAAATTGGTCGTGAGACTGTGTTGAATATGCAATTATTATTATATACAAAATGTTATTTTTTATTTAGTACTGACTTTTATTTAATAACAGGACCATTGAGGGACTTATACAACCATTACAGAAGGTTAAATTGCTCACTGATGTTCTATAAGAAAAAAAAAAAGTTGCATTAATCACATATTAATGTCTTACATAAAAACCTAATTCTGCATCGATAATCAATTCCCAAACTTAATAACTACCTACCTAACTATTAATAAGCAGCACATTAGGAGGGAATAATTTTAGTTAATTGAGTAAGTGTTCCCTATTCTAAAGTGTTACCAAAACTTTCAAACATTTAAAACTCTTATGTTTTTTCTTTGTTCATCATTTTTTAGCAGTGTAAAATCTTTATCACTTTAGATCAATTCAGATTTAATGCATCATTGATGAATATAAAAACAATTCTATTTTTTTAAGAACTTACTTACTTATAACATATGTGACTTGTACAAAATATCTAGTTCTCTTTTAAAACGAGAGCTACTCTTCACTCAAGAAATGTGCACTGTCAGTTACACAACAGAGAAACACCACAGCAAAGGAAACATCTCAGTTCTTATTAAACTGCCTCCAGGAGGCTACTAAATTTCTCATGACCCGAAAAGTTTCTGACCTGTTTCTGTGCACCTAAAAGAGACTAGTTATAAATAAAAAGAAAAAGCCAGACAACCATGGCGAACCTCTACACAGAACTCTGCACATCTCTGAATAATGAAAGTGAGGTTATGAAGCTTTGGGAGACATTTGCATAAAAATTGGTATTTAAAAGCATAGCAACAGGGAATGGAAATCTCATTTGTCTCATTCATGCTCTGTGCCATCCAAATACGACAGTATTCGTATTCATACATCGATTTAGACAACCGACAATATACATGGCTGATTATCAAAGGGCAGTGTCCCCAGAAACACAATACAGTAGTTATTTACTCCTACCTAGACAATAAAATATGTTGACTTTTCAGATAATAAAACACAAAGGACTTTGCATTGCAAATGCTTCTTATAAAGGTTATGAACACCAAATTCAGCCAGGTACTTCAGTTGTTTTATGTAAATGTATGGCATAGAAAGTTGGGTAGAGCCTCTGACATTTACTGGGTAGGTGCGAACACTCACAATTAGACACCGTAAGTGAAAGGATTGGCTACAAAGACTCCCTGTCCCTCTATTTTCACCCTTTTCTCTCCCACTGGTTTGGGGAAATTCAGTTTTTAGAGCTGCAGAGGCAATATTTAATCCGCTTTAATGAGGGGGAGCGATATTAATCATGAAGAAAAAGGCTAATAATGAAAAAAAAGCATCCTGATTAATGGAGAATTACTGTATCTTGCTAAGCCCTGCCACCTCAGCGCCCAGGCTCTTTCATTTAAGCTATCTGATGCTTAAACAGAAAAGGGAGAAGAGGATTTAAAATATTTGCCTATCCTCAGATAAGGCTCCTTTGTGCCTCTGTCAACATTGTCGGTGTGACAAAGAGGACACTCTGAGCCGAAACTACACACCTCTAGCTAAAACCACAGTCAAGCATTATAGTCAAGCAGCCGACTTTGTGGAAAGAGCTAGGACCCTATTCATTTTCCATTATGCGGTAGACTTTTAATTTTTGCCAAGGCGTGGAAGACATTGTGTTGTTCACAGAAAGGTTTGAGTAGTGGGCAAAAGTGTGATCTCGGGTTAGGCATAACCCAGAGACATTCACATCAGTCCGTAGGGCAGCTCCATATAGAAACGCTTTATCACGGCTTCAGCGCTGACGAACAAGAAGTCACCACTGTGAGCCTCAATAGTACAGCCTGAAATGTCAGACTTCATTCTTTCCCCTCCACCTCCCCCTCATACAAATGGTCAAATTATTCAGATTTATTAGATTTGACCACACTTAACCATCATCCATCACAGCTTATAGGCCATCAATTCCACTACCGCACACACCAGTCTCTCTCTATCTTTGCCAGCCTCTCTTTCTTTCATTTTCTCGCTTCGTCATGACGCCTCGCTGCCGCACAGATATTGCCATGCAATTATTGGGTTCGGTGTGGTGTTGTTTTGTTTGGCCCTCTCTGGTTGGGATGTGGGTGAGTAGAGAGATTAAGATGCAGTGTGCGACTGCTGTAGTAATCTTCGCAGCATGGCTGCGCTTGGCTGCCCCTGTACCAAGCAGAGCAGGGTAGGGCCTAATTGAAAAGGACAGCAGTGTTTGCAGTGTATTGAGAGCGTTTGCCCTCACGTGTTGCGTGGGAGATGATTTTCTTTTGCTTGTGTGTGTAAGAAATTGTTTAGAGGGAAACGAGAGCTGATTCTCTGATGGAATCTCATGGGCATCACCTGTTGAGTTGCTTCCTTCTGATGCTGTGCAAAAATGGTCTGTTTTAAAATTGTCAGTTTATTTTAGGAAATTAAAAGGGTTCTCATAATTAAATTAGGATTTTAAGAATACATATATTTGGAGCTAAGGTGTCTATGCCAAACTCTTTTGCCCTTTTGATCAGATTTTTCTTTCATTGACTGTAAATTAATATCCTATTACTGTAAATACGAAGGGGCGTTGTTGTGTACAATGCAGTTATTGCTGTTATACAATAATTTACACAATAATACAATAATAATTATTATATAATTATACAATAATTATTGCTTACTTTTTGCTTGATTATTGTGGATACTATATCTACTGTACAGTACTTCACAGTGGCCCAAATTATTTTTCACCAGCTAAAAAAATAAAAAAAGTCTCAAAACAGCTAGTGCTTCACACAGAGATCTGATCAGTCTGCCTGGAATGACAAGAACAAGACTAAATCCAGAAATACCGTGGCAGCGTCTTGAAGAAGCTTCAAGAAACCTGCCAAGCTACAGTACTGTTAGAGGTTTTATGCACCTGTGTAAAAATGTAAAATGCTGTAAAATGAGGATGTTGTCAAAAATCATGGCATAAAGAGATTTTTTTTTAATTAATTAACTTCTGTTAACTAAATTAAATGAACACCTTGGTGTGATCATGCTTTGCATTTAAAGCAGATTTCTTTCTTTTAGGTAGCTAAGTCTTTTAGGTAACTTCTTTAGTGAGTTTCTTGAAGCATCTTGGAGATATTGCCACAGTTATTCTGAATTTAGTCTGTCTAATAAATCTTCCACTAAGCGATGCATTTCTTCAGAAGTGAACAACACAATAGCTCACAAACACAGCTGTGATGTAAAACTGATGTAATGAGGTCGCAGGTACAGTACTTTTGTGCCTTCATGGAATATATTACAACAACTTCAACTTAGGCGCAGTAAATTACATTAAATTACAATAATTTTTCAGTTATTAAATTAATATTTTATCCTGTTTGTTTTATTTTGTTTTGCTGATAACTATTTTACTTTTTATTTTTTTTCCATACAATTAAATGCCATGACACATTGTCCAAAATCTCCAGAAAGTCATACAGGTTTGGAATGACATGAGGGTGATTAAACAATGACAGAATTGTCACTTCGGGATGAACAATCTCATTCAATTATTAACAAGACATTGATTACACAAGCTTACTCTGTTGACGTATTTGTTATTTATTTGTAAAGCAAAGCCTTAGAAATCCACTGTGATAATTTCTTATGAAAGTTCCTTTCAAATGTTTGCTTATAAAATTGCAGTGCTTTACATATAGGATTAAAAAGATCACTGTCTGTTTTTTTTTCTATTGTTAGTATTCTTATGTAACCTGAGTTGGCGTTATTTGTTTCCAGGGACTTGATGCATGTAACTACATACATCTGTAGGGCAAAACAGTGAGGATTAAAGATTATGAAAGAGAATAAATGGACTGTGGAAGAATATTGATGGTGGTTGTAACTGATAGCAGTGTTGCTGAAAAATGAGCAGCCTGCTGATGCAAAGTGCTGCCTAGCAAGATGATATGTTCCTGATTCTGTGTATGATACCTTCACTGTGTTTCTGTTCTTGCAGGGCATTGTTTTAACAGATCTGCTGAAAAATGGCAAACAAAATATTCAGTTTTCATTTTATTTCTTTCTCTACCTAGACGGATATATTTGAGTTGCATGTTGTGGTTTTAATAAATAAAAAGACTTATAATCTATTTTCATTTAGATATTCCCCCAATAGAAAATCAAATTCCAGTTTCACTTGATTTTTACACATTTTTGCATTAAAAGTACGGATCCTCACACTATCAGTATTATTATAAAGTAGTCATTTTACTATTTTCCGCGTACTGTATGTTTATAGACATTTATTTTCTTTTTTAATTAAAGTCAATATTTAGTTATCTTTTATTTACTGCTTCTAACTGTTATTTAAAGGAATAGTTCACTCAAAAATGGAAATTTAGTCATCATTTACTCACCCTCCCCAAACCTATAAAATGTAAATTATCATCATTAACTCAACCACAGAAAAAATATATTAACAAAAAAATAATGATAAGTCTATTGACTTGAATGAAACACACACACACACACACACACACACACACACACAAACAAGCCAGCAGCTGCTGCTGTTTTAATGCACATTAAAATACTATCTGTTATGTTCAACAGTCACAGTGATTAATATTTAGGTGAGCTATCCCATTAATTTACTTTTGTATGTGACAAAATGCCACTGTTTTTATTTTGTAATTAGTTAATTTAATTCCAGTTTGATGCATTCAGGCTGATTTGGAGACCCGTTACAAACATCAGAAGTGGATACTATCGTGTTGACAATGTGATTACCCACTCAAAGTGACATGGAGCTATTACCTCCTCTAACATGATTTTTGTCTGTATTTTGTTGGCTCGGTGTGAACCCTGAGAGCTCAAAACAGAAGAGATGCTGCTTGCCTGCCCCTCTCTGACACTTCATCCTCTGGCACCGCTGTTAAATAGTGTTATTTCATAAAAGTGAGTGGTTTCAACATCATTGGATCTAACATTTGGTAACACTTTATATCGATAGTACACTTTAAACATTCTAATAACGGTAACTTTGCAACTACATGTCAACTAGCAGTCATCAGAGTATAAGTAGACTGTCTGCTTAGTATTTAAACACTTTATTTCGATGGGTCCATATTAGATGCTGACTATCAGAAACTTTGCAAGTATATGTCAATCTATTCCACTAACCCTAAACCTAACAGTCTACTCCGAGAGTTAATAGACATATAGTTGCGAGTTAATGACAATTAGTTGACATGTAGTTACAAACATACTTATAGTTAGCAGAATGTCTAAAGTGGACTGTCAAAATAAAGTGTAACCTAACATTTTGTTTTCATTTTCTACTGTCTATTGCTTTTTCCATGTTTAAAAGGCACTGCCTCCTATATACAAAACACTGCTGTTTTGTTTCCACTATCTCTGCCTCTGTCTGTGTCTCTCTCTTTGTCCCTTTCCCTCTGTCCATTCAGATAGACGTGCTCAGCTCTAATTCGTTCAATCTATCAATCCTTTCCTTTCTGTCACCAGAATAGGGCAATTTACGAAGGGAGGGCAGGCTGCAGGACTAACGAGGCGTGCCTTTTGTTCTAAATCAGGTCCTTGTATATGCCTATCGGACAGAAATACTGAGTGAGTGAGGAAGAGAAAAGAGAGGGAGAGAGTCAGGAAGGGCAAGAACTCGATGAAAAAGATAAAGAAAGGGAAAATGAGGAGGCAAAAATGAGACGGAATGGGTTCAATCGGTCACCTTTAATTCATCATCTAATTTGCATGCGTTTCCCATTTGAGGCCATGGCTAGCCACCGCAGACGGGTGAAGGCTCCAGCTCAGAGTGTGTTGAGCCCCAGAAGGTAGATATGGAATGAAATAACAGCCTTGATCCTAGCAGCAGCACGTGCAGAGACCAGAGAGCACACTCGTCTGTCCCTGCTGATGGAAATGCTTTATTAAGCCACACCAAGCCTTTCATTCACAATGATGAAATACAAAAGGGTAGAAATAATAAATGCATTAAACTTAGAAGTAAAATTTAAAATGCATTATACTTTTTTTCTACACATACACTCTTTTTCAAAGATTTGGAGTTCTGCTCACCAAGGCTGAAAAATACAGTAAAACAATATTATTTACAATAACTGTATTACAGCATATATTGTGTATTTTAAAATTTAAATATATTCATGGGATGGAAATTATAAATGTGCAAATGCCAAATGATCCTTCCAAAAGCGTTCTAAAATGTTAATTTACTGCCTATTTTTATTTATTCTTTATTTATTTTTTTTTTTTGAGAAAACCAAGGCAATTTTTTCTTTTTGCAGGATAACAGAGGTTAAAGAAATCAGCATTTATTAGGGACTATAAACATTTTGTAACAGTATAAATATCTTTAATGTCATGTTTGAGCAATTTAATGCATCCTTGCTAAAAAGTTTTCATAAAAAAAAAAAAAGAAAATCTCATACTAAGATTTTTTGTGTAACTTTTGGGTAGTGCAAATAAATAAATATATATAAATATGGTTATTTCATAATACCTTGTTTGCTTTTCTCTTGTCAAATTTATTTTATAATTTACTTGTCGGATGTGTAGAATGGTTTTATTTTGTCCAAGACAAGTTTTTCTTTCTTTTCTCTCTCCTGCTAGGTTTTTGACTCCTGTCCTCTTAAGCTGCAGAGGTAATTTATAATAATTAAAAATGACCTCTGCATGCAGATCAGATGTTATTATTAATGCCATTTTCTGTTTCCAGAGCATGTACAGTATGGCAGGACTCATGACAGGAAAACAAATGAAGGCAGCCACCATTGATGAACTTTGTTAATTAATAGCCCTGTCAATGAGCGAACAAAATGAAGGAGCAGGGAGAGAGAGAGAGAGGGGAGGAAGTGGGAGGAGTACAGGCATACCGACTCAGACACAATGACAAAGATGTCTTTATTGACACAGCTATGTTTATAGTTCAGAGCGAGGCTTGTAAATCAATTTGAACGCTCAGACTAACAACGTTTGATTAATTTAATTTGATTTCATTGTGCTGATCATAACTCAGGATGCAACCAGATGGCAGAAAAAAGGTAGGGTGGGAAACAAGGCTAAGAAGGGGAGGGGAGATTGACAATTATTTTTATTGGCTGTCTACATTATTCATTGATCTTTTTCTTTCCCAGTAAACCTAAAATGATCGTAAGCAGCTGAAATATTACTGCCAAAAGGCCCTGATTTAGTAAGTTTCTAAATAAAGAGTACAAATTTGCTTGCACATTGCTTGTTCGCTATGTGGGCCGTTTACTAGGAAACTTCTACATGTACTATGAATAATTATGCAAATAACTGCACATGCAAATAGGTTGGACACACCCATATTCAAAGTGCTTTTTGCTTGTGTACTTGAGTAGGATTTTCCTTATTCATTTTTCACTGGTGTTTTCGCTTATATTTTGAATTATGTTGTGTTTAAAGTTTCATGGAAATATAGCATAAATTTATAATATAGCATCATAGCACCTTTTCCAGTTTTTTTTTCTTGGTAATGTTGCTAAATTCTAGTCATGATGATCATTTGTGCCTTTTAATAATTATCATGGAATTCAAGTATGTTGATTTATGATTTGATTTTTTTAAATATTAGAATATTTTATCTAGATTAATTTTAATTTCTACTGTATTAAATTCTACAAACATTAGAAAGTAACATACTTGGTACTCTTGGTTTTTACACACTTTAAACATTTAGAAACCATTAAGAAATACAAAATCAACTAAATTCTGAAAGCACAAAGCAAAAGTGGCAATATTATTTACTCCTGTGGCTCAAAGTCCTTCCGTGCAGAATCAGGTCCATCTCCACTGTCTCCTTGTGTCATGCCGTGGGGAGATAAAAAGAGAAAATGAGGAGAACTGAAAAATGTCTTAATAAAATATCTGTATGTTGATAGCTCATGGTGAGACAAAAAAAAAGAAAGAAAAGAACATATTTAGTGATCTGTGCTCTTTTGTACTCAAAGTTTTATTAAATCACAGTTTATTTAGCCAGAGAAGAGATAAAAGCCAATAATAATGCTAGTTGTTTGTGAATCGAGGTTGTATCCATATGTGTGTGCTTATTTATGCATGCACAGACCCTTTCTGCCTGACTGTGAGTTTAAGCTGTGGTACTCGCCTCTGGGGGCCTGAACGACAAACTCTTCTTCTGTCTGGATCACTAGTGCAGCCCAGGGATTTGCATAATGCTAGAACAGATTCAGCCCTTTCCGACCAACAACCAATAAATCACACTTAAATAAATTCTGTCATTTACTCACCCCCACGTCATTACGAACTCAAGTGCGTGTTTACTTATCTATTTATTTATTTTGCATTTTGCTGCTTGAAAGACTATTATTGAAAAGTAGGTAGGTAATTCATTTAAATTTCTTATTTTTTGGTTCCACAGAAGAAAAATAAGAAATTTTTTGGAACATTGTGAATGGTTTGGAACAACATAAATGCGTGTAAATTATGACAGACCATCCTCAGTCAGCATGTTTTCAGAACGGCCGCAGAGACCCCTTAAAAGTGCAATCCTAGAACTGTCCCCTGTCCCAAACTCTTCTGTCAACAAATGAGGAAGTGTTCCCACAGTTTATTATGGTGACAAGAGCTTTGGCAAGGAGAGTCGAGACACTGGAACAGGCTTTGGACAGCAACTTTGGCAGTTCAGTTTAGTCGAGCAAATGTGGATCAGGGGAAGTGGCTGAGCCAAGAAGCAGGTAACAAGATACTAGCACAGCGTACACCGAAGCATAAGAGCTGTGATACAGATCATAGAACTGGATGTGACCAGACGGCAAAGCAGATTAAGGAACTATTTCTACGGTGGAAAGCGACACTGATTCGCTCCATATAAAATTCTGCAGATAGAGCTGTTAATTTTTAGAATCCCCAATAAAACACAACTGATGTGCACCTAAACCAGATGAGCAAAGGTGCAGAACAAAAGCAGACCTTGATGTGAGATCTTTTCGCCTTGGAGGAAACAAAAAAAAAAAGCATGCTTAAACTTTGACTTTGGCTGCTGGATGAAATATATATAGCACCTTGGAGACATACATGAAACGCTCTCCTCTCTTTTCTCCTCCTCCTCCTATTTCATTTGAGTAGCGAGGACATTTACAGTCTCTCTAAGGGCCTGTATGCAAATTCACAGACCTAATTCAGACATTCAGTTAACGCTGTGACCAGTACACAGTCAATGGAACCACTGAAAAAAGAACAGAACTAATATATTAATGCACTAATACTTCTCATAAATCTCTCTCTGGTCCTGTGGGAACCAAATTACATTAGAAGTGGCAAGGAACATAACCTGACTAGAAAAATACGGAGGAAAAAAAAGGAGAAAACTTTGGAAGAGGTTATGCGAGGCAGAATATCTAAGGACAAAGAGAGAGTCAAATCAATATAGCTATTGACTACATCTCATTTGTAGATCTTTATAGCTTATGTAATTGCAGCAAATGGATAGAGTTGCCACACTAACGGGTTATTTAAAAAGCAAATGTTCCATTCATCACCTTTTGATTTGCTTGTCCAGTGCTCTCATTTACTCGAGCTGTCAGTATTCCCAGGTCTGGGTAAACTCCCAGTCCACTCAGCACTATATAAATTGGTCCAATTTAACAATAATTACTTAAAAAAAAGTTGCTCAAATGGCATGAACAGCAAATTATTTAGTCTCCCTGCAGTGGAGGAAGTCTAATTTACAGTCTGGCACCAGCTGTAGTGTGTGACAGTCAGCTCACAATGTATATTTCAACCATTTTACAACAGCACCCTTTTTTTTTAACCTTAGCAGAGCTTTCTGAGCAGTAGGTGAAGGGAGGTTTTTAGGGTTGGTGGATGGGTGGGATCTAGTGAGTACAGTGACATGGCTGCTGACCATGAAAAATGAACGTGATGTTTGATGGCATAAACATCTTATGTAGCACTTTTGCTGGATTGTGTGATTAATCATCTGGGGATGCCTCAGGAAAGAGGAGAAAAGTTCCTGAAGAGAGAAAGTGTTCGCCTCATTTCTTTCTGTGTGTGTTTGTGAAAGGCAGAGCATTAGATGAAGGCTATAAATGAGGTTTCTTTGGGAAAATTACTCACAAATCAGCTGAATTTAGTCTGTTTTACTGTATGCTTACTTCTTAGTCTTGACAATATACAGCAATTAATCTTTACATCATTGAGGCATGTTGGTTTTCCGTAAATTCGACTCCTTTAGAAACTCCTAAATTTAGAGACTTTTCAAAACATAATGCTTGCAGTTTATCTTATTAGTTTTGGAGTCATTGACTTTCTTTTTACCCCCATCTTTCACTTTACCTCACCCTGTTTTTCTCTATATCTTTCTCATTAATTTCTGTACTCATACAAACATACCTTGCTTCTCATATAGATACACTTGAGTGTGGATTGTTGCTTCGCAACTGCTTCTCATAAAAAAATCCAATCTTCTCCTGGAAAGAAAAAGAGCGTGCATGAGAGAGTGAGAGATTGATGGTGAGGCTGATTGATGAGGCTCTCTGTGCTAATTAACATTAGGAAACCTGAGCTAGAATATTATAAGGCATGTCAGCATAAGGAGGTGGCCTGCACTACCCGCCACATCTTTAGCGCAAATAATAAAAATGTTAAAAGGCTATTATGGACATGTTTTCAAAAAACAAGCTGCCATTCATTGTTTTCATTAGGGCAGTGAAGTGTGTGTAATGAGCTGTTGTGTTTTTTAACGGTCTTTAAACAACTGGAACTTGGATGCTGTCTTGACAGTGTTACCTGTAAATTCAAACAAGCTTGATTACAGTGTTGTAGTGATGGAGAGACATGGCAGAATGGCAATAAAGTGCCTCTGGGAGCTCCCTTTATAACACAAACAGGAGTAAAAAAAGGATGTCAAGCCAACAAATGAGTGAGAGTTCAGGTTATAGCAAACTAATCAGGCCCAGCTTTGAGTGGTACAGTGTAAAATACACAGGGTCCTGTTTGAAATGCTCCAGTGAAGTCTTCAGTGAAGATGAGGTGCTGTAGGGTTGTTGTGCACCACCTTTCAATTGTACTGTGCTTCATCAAAGACTTCTTCACTTGGCTCTGAAAATCTTTACAGAAGGGGCTGGAGAGCAGCAGCCACAAAAAGTTTCATACACCCAATCATTTAGCTGCATTGTGTAACAAATGGGTCTCACAGGCAGAGGTTGAGTGGATCGACTGTGAGGAAAATTATTCTATACAAGGCTGGGTGATACAGAGAATTGTGAATGCAAAGTAATTTTTACAGTTTCCCTGTGTTTTTTTTTTTTCTGGTAAAACTTTTAAGGTCCAATTTTAACTATTAAAACTTCATTAAACTTTTTAAAAATATTTAACTTTTGCTTCAATAAACTGCTAATTTGCAGCTTATTACTAGTGAGGTACGTTTTTCATTGTTTAGAAATATGGTAGGATTAAAACATCTAAAATATGATCATGCAAAATAAAACATTACAATAAGTACTCATAAGCAGCCTAGTAATGTTAGTTAATAGAGAGAAATGGTCTTTACAAAAGTGTTATGAATGCAAAATATTCGGTTCATTCTTTTCTTTCTTAAACATTCTTTACATTTTATTCATATATTCTTTTTAATCATGATCATCTATTTCATTTGATATGATTGTCATATACATACATTCTTTTCATATTCACTTTATTCTTCCGGGCGTTACCAATTGTACAGTAAATTCCCAGCTTCCAGCTATTTTTAGTTGTGCAAAACCACTCATTTTGTATCATGTATCATGTTTTATATTAAAAAAAATTGTTTGTCTTACCATATTGTTTTCATTTTATTATCTTAATTATGGGCAGACTGGTTTGTTTTGCCGTTGACTGCACATTTTAATTCTCAGGAAGTCTTAGCCATAGGCTTACTTTAACACTGAATAATAAGGTTATATTTATGTCTTACTATCATGTACCATTGTTTATTATTATTATTATTTATAGCAGGGTAGTCCATACTCGATCTTGGAGGACCAGTGTCCAGCAGCCGAGTTTAGCTGCCGAGATTTATAGCATTATTTATAGAAAATTCTCACTTAGACAGAAAAAGGCAACTTACATGAAATAATCATTTACAGTTATTTTTGTTATTCATCATGTAGCAGTGAGTGATTCTCAGATATATATTAAACCAAACTGCTATATTACAAAAAATGTTATGGTAGCCTTAAACGAAACTCTGAATATCTTTCAAGAATCTGTTGTTAACCTGACAAACTTTTGCAAATCCAGTGGTTGTTTCATCTTCGCAGCTTGCACTGTAAACACAACTTTATTTCCAGATGGACTAACAGAAAAACATCATTACTCTTGGACGCTGTATAAAACCAGCGAGTCAGATTAAATCTTACTGGATTGAGAAAGTGTTTTCCAGTTTTATGAAAGTGCTCATAACAAACAAAGCTTTGCATCATCACACTCTGTTTGGATTCTCAGCTTAATTAAAGAGAAATAAAAGTATTCTCCATAACAAAATATGCAGCTTTTATTAAGGCAGTACTGGTTATTCTGTGAACATAACCAAACGTCCACCAACCCAGTTACCCATTATTACTCTACAGTGAAAGCACTGTATGACTGGGTCGACGTTATCTGACAGTTGATGTGAGATAAATGTGTGGAGATGTAATAAGTATGAGGACCACATCTGAGGCAGAGCTTTTTGAGCCCCAAGCACGAAAAATAAATAAAAATAAGTACACACCCAGATGAAACTGGATTGGAGATAAGGAATATGACCCACCATGTTTATTGACTCTTCTGGAATCGAGTTCTGAAGAGTGGCACACAACGCACGTCTCACTCACAGACCTATATACTGTGTGTGTGTGTGTGTGTTTATAGACAAAGGGGGAAAGATCAAACCAGCATCCCAACTTTAGAACAAAAACAGTACACAAAAGGACTGACTGTGCAGACTGCTGCTGCATAGTAAAGATAGTCTTCACCCACTTACTGTAAATGGCCGTATGATGAACATGATACTTAATGGTCAATCATACTGTGGTCAGATATTTGTTAAATAACCACTAAATTGCTAAACTACACATTGTCAAAATTTCTTCAATAGCTGCATTACTGTCATGCCTCCCATACCACAAACTGTCTGTTTCTTAACATATAATCAACATTTCACATTTATTTATTTGATAAGTAGCTGTGTACAAAGTTGGAATAATGTACAGTCACCTGATCTTTTTTCCTTGCAGATGTAATGCTGTTATATAATAACGTGGACCTTACATAACAGAGTCATTGACTGAGCACCATGTGCTGAAAAGTGTAAATGTTTTGTTCAGCTGCTGCACACAGTTTATCTCACTCACTCAGAGGAACAGTTTGATGAATTCGATGAGCTCACTCATTCTGTAAACAAGTGCTGATTTTGAGAATGCGCTAAACTGAAAGAAAAACGTGTAACAAAATATAACTGCATCATGGCCTGTGAATATAACATTTATTAATTTATTGTAATTTTATAATTAAGTTTATAATTTGATTAGAAAACAATTCAAATCATGGTTAATGACAAAATGTGTAGCATCTGATTTAGCAGATTTTCAAGTAATGTCTTTTATCTGTTGGATTGCTTTGGGTTAAGTAAATTTTCAATAAATGTTATTTTTAGATAACTTTTTCAAATCTTATATTATCTTATAATCTTATAATAAAATATAAAATAATTAAAAAAAATATATATATATATAAAAAAAACAATAATAATGATAATATTTTATAGCATTCCCCATCACACCACCACCCTCAGCCAGGTATAAAGGTAAAAAAAAATCTGCCTGTACTTCTGGTTTTGTTTTGTTTTATATATGTCATGATTTTACCCGACTTCTTGGCAGACAGAAACAAACAAGGATTCAGGAAAACATACAGTCTTTAATAATAAATCCACAAACACGATGAAAAGGAGAAACACATGAAGAGTTTCGTTGCAAAATGAGATATATCCATTTTGAGAAATGTTGGTTATTTGACATTATTATTTAAGACATCAACAATCAAGTTAATTCACAATTTTTGT
>JAUMHR010000079.1:1327927-1338669 GCA_032361145.1 Enteromius fasciolatus
AAAGCGGAACCAAAAATTGTTAACACTTGTTAAAACTAACAAATAGTTTGTGCCTGATTGGACCAAACGCTACACTGATGACCGTTAAAAGGGTACGTTAGGATCTGAAGAAGCACATGATAATTACTGACAGGTGTGCTTAATCACCTGAACAGAACGTAGATCTCAGGAACAGGGTTGAACACCCTGCCTTAAAGTATAGTGACAGTGACTAAAAGAAAATATCAAAGATGCTAAACTAATAACATTTTTGTAGGACTTATCTAATTTAGCCCAACCCACTCATTTTAACAATGAAAATAAACTGAAATACAGTATTAATTAAAAGACTTGAAATCATGAAACATTTACAATTTGACAGCAATTTATTAACAGTGGTATATTTCATTTTACAATTTTATTTTTTTTTGTAATTTCAATTTGTATTTATTTATTTAAGCATTTATATATATAGTTTTTATTAAACTTTTAAAATTGCTGAGTTAAAAACAAATATTGCAAATATTGGACAAAACACATGCTGGGTTAACTTGTTGGTTTAAATGTTTTTATCAAACCTGCAGGGATGTTTTTATTACAAAACAAAACGTCTAAGGTTACAACGGTAACCCATGTTCCCTGAAGGAGGGAACGGAGACGTTACATCCCCTATGTAACGTCGAAGTGAACTCGACTGAAGGGGAACAAAGGTTCTTCGCATGTTAAAGGTTCTTTATGGAACCACTTAGGCTCCAAGGTTGTTTTATGGCATTTTGAAGCACCTTTATATTTAAGAGTGTAGGGTCATGCAGTGCACAACTAAAGTTGAATGGAGGTGTAATTTCATTCATCGCATTTTTACTAAATATCAGCAGTTTATACCTCAGTAAAGAGTAAAGCATTTGAGTCATGACACAACTGTTTGAAGTTGTTCTAGTGGAAGACAGTAAACCTTCAGGTGACACAGAGCACATTCCTGTTTTGTAATGTTGGAAGAATGGCTATCTTGTACTGTGTATTGTGACAATGTAGCTGCACATTATGGTTCCATCCACACAGCAAGGCTTTATTGAAAATTCAGTTCTGAGTCCTGGAAAAGTAAATGCGATTGTGAATCCTGGACGCTGAAAATGTGTACATAGCGTTTGTCTCTTTCATGTTTACTCAGCTCTAAAAATACAAACCAAAAGAAATGTGGTTGGTCACATTACATGTGGGTCAGACTGTCTCTTTAAGTGACTGTTCTTGGAGTGATGGGACACACTTTGATACAAGTCAAAAGAGACTTAACTGACCTAAAAAAAACTAAGCAAGATGCACTGGAGCTATAATTGAGAGGTTGTAAATGTACTTTTTAGCTAAATTAAATACACATTTGAATGGTAAATTGCACGATATCCAGAGGTATGCAATAAAATGGATTGCACCAGTAACCAGGAAAAATGTTTACATTATACAAACCTTATGAAGCTTTGTTAACTTATTTAGCTAATATCTACATTTTTTAAATGACTTGAAACGGTAAAATGCAAGACGATGTCATTTCAACAAATGAACATAAATTCTCCTATTATTAATTTGCATATTTAAATAAATTGAACATGGCTGACAGTGCGAGAAGTGAATTTGTGAGTTGTGAGATGGCAAAACTGTGGATAATTGTCATCTGAACCCATGAATTTTATCACAGAGGAGCCATGTATGAGAAACAGTAAGAAACAATTACCATACCAAAATGGCTTTAGGGTACATCGTGTTCAATGTTGCTGTGCTATTAAAGTGCTATTAAAAGGCAGCCCTGTTTCTGACTCTTCAACCACTGATCCTTTCCCCAAGGACTCACCAAAGTCCAAAAATGATTATCAGACTCTTCATCTGTCCATCTTTTTGCTTTTTCTCTAAAATAAAATTCAGATAGAAATGTTAGATTCTTATTTCAACAGCCTTGCACCGCTGTACCCCAAACAATATGCGGCTCAGAATCATTTTTACTCCTCTTTTTCTTTTTGCTTTTTTCCACTTACCAAGGTATGTGTGTGTCTTTGTCTGTGCTTGTGTAGGGAGAGGTAGAAAGTTCAACCACCCCTCCCCCCAAAAAGAAAAAAAAAATCTGTTTAAGAAAAGGCTTTATAAAAAATGCAGCCACAAGAAAAATATCCAGACAGCAATGCAGTCATGTATCCAAGTAAGACAACAGCCTGGGGGGTCGATGTTTGAATGAGATTATATCAAACCCTCACGGACCACTGGAAGTGTTCTTTCTCAAAGTGTTTAACAGAGCTTGGAGCAGGAGAGAGTGTGAAAAGGGAAAGAGAGAGAGAGAAAGCACCTCAGAGCTCTTTCTAAGCATGTGCCAAGAGATCAAACAAGATATTAGTTTAAATCCTACAGCTTTTGTTTTAATGTAAGTTATCTTGAGAACAAGAGCTACACAGATTCATACAGAGAAGCTGGGTGAATCTCTCTCTCTGTGTGTGTGTCTTCCACAGAATGACTACACACACAAAGAAACACAGGATTCAGAGACAACAGAAAGATCTACCTTTAAAGTAAAAAACAAACAAACAAACAAAAAACTGTTATTTCAATCACTACCTTAAATGTCCATGGGTACATCAACAGATCATGATGTTGTGCTGTTTAGCACAAGGCTGCAGCAAAAACCTCTTGGTGGGGAAAAAAGCAAATTCTAATTTTTAGGTAAACTATATCTTTAACTGGATTTCTTCAGGATTTTGCTGGCTTCTGCTTTTGCAGAGCAAAATGATAGTAATCATGATCATTTTGGAGAATGACTTCAAGAAGAAGTGCAAACAATGTAGCCCCGTGCCTTTTTCATCTTGCTCAGCTAGAGCTGTGAGTTTATAAAGAACTGCTTTTTTCCAATTCCATTTAGTTCTGCTATCGGTACAGAAATTGCACACTTCACCTTTTAGCTTTCATGCAATAAGACTATAAAGGATGCTGAGCATGAACTAATGTTCTACTAATGGAAGGACTAATGGTCCAAGATTGTACTATCTATCTAATAATCTCTGAGAGTTATTGTTCTCCATTTAGACTCTATTACTTTTGTTTCTGATGTATCCTGCAGGTCTAAATTCTCCACAGTTAACAAATGAGACACGCTACATTGTTATACAATGTTTCTGTTTTCCTCAAACTCTGTAATTCAATGGAAATATCAAAACACATTTGCATATAACATTATATTCTAAACAAAAGTTCTGTTCATGCAAATTTACCATAACGGTGAGAAACTGTGCATGAGGTATTTTCAAAGCAGATTTGATTTTCATGTGATATTTATGCCATGTAACTATTTTAGATTTGCACCATTTCTTTCAAGAACTTTCATCCAGATGAAGCTTTATTCAACCACTTTTTCTTCTGTTCCAGTTCAGACAGATTATGAACAGATTATTAGGCTTGTGGACATAGTCACTGAGGTAGAAAAATGGAAAATGCCCCATCCCTCTTTCACATATATTAACATGCACAGATGCTATGGATCAGACACACACACACTTGCATTTGTGCTTTACGGGGACTCTCCATAGGCATAATGTTTGTTATACTGTACAAACTGTACAGTATGTGGAATTTCCCTACACTGATACTACACCTAAACCAGCCCCTGTGTGCACTTCTTGAATTTCATGAAACACTTTTTAGTATGTTTTTAAACTTTTTGTTTTATAGGGACACAGGAAGTGTCCTCATAAACCATGTTTACGTCGTAGTACCCGTGTCATTACACGCATTTGTGTCCTCAAATGACAGAACACACACACTGTTTCTTTCTTTGTCTGTACACGGTCACTATGAACTATGAAAAAATCAGCTCTTTTAGTAAAACTCATTTCTTTTAATGATCTGAAGCATACTCAATTAATTGCAATTAAAGTCTGTGTCATTTATCTGGCTGGAGTCTCTGGACATAATTTCCCTTTGCTTATGAAAAATGCACACATGCACACAGGCTCTATCTCACAATCTTGAGGGAGTCATGTACTGTAGATCAGTAAGAACAGAGAAACCTTTGTAAATGAGCTCCTATATGTGAGTATCGAAGGAGGTCACGCTTCTTTTAAATTTCTTAAAACCTCAAACTTCCATCTACAATGGATTTATGAAATCTGAACATCAGTCTCGGTGCCTGGAGGCTATGGACATAGTTCTCCGGAATATGGCAAAGCCAACATTAAACTTCATCAAAGTTGCCTATGCAACTTTGGAAAAAGAAAAAGAAAAGAAGAAGCTTTTATTTCATCTGTATTCATGTAAAAGATACAGCACCACACACACACATGCCAAAGGGAAGACATGTGGAATACTAATGCCACACAAAGGCATCAAGGAACAATCCTCAAGAAAAACTTATCGCTGCAACAAAAAAATGAATAATTCTTTTTAATCTACAGTTGAATGAATCAAGCATTTTACAGCATGTCCTCCTGCATTTCAACTGTTGTCAGAATCAGGTTTATACCTCACAGGACTGCTGGCACTAATGAACCCATATATACTTTATTATGGAATCATTATTAGGATTATGAATAATTGACTCATTTGAATGATAGAAAGATTTGTGTTCAAATTATCATACTCACCCCTAAAGAAGAGCAACTGGAAAATGAGACTTGATTATCTTCCAGAATACTCAGTATGATAATAATGCTCTGTTATTTTGTTTATGCAATGCAAACCAGACCAGCATTAACATCTTCGTCTCATGTATTTGTTCACCCTTAAGACCTCTAAATAATCACACACAGTACTTTTGGGGAAAAACAGTGTTCTGCATGGCTAATGATAAATATATGCATATTTGCTGCTTAGCAGTTTATTAATGAGTCTTTATGTGGGTCACAATGGATCAGATCTCCATATTTGTCTATGAATAATTTCAGCTCACCGAATTTGTCTTATACGTTTTAAATCAGTCACATTTGCTAATCTGTCCCCCGTGACATGTGGTGTAGTGGAAGGTGGGGAGCGATGCAAGTCATTTTCATATACAATCTGAGTAGAAGTGATAAAAAGAGTAACCAGCTTTATATGAGTAAACAATGCACTTATCTGTAGAATGAACCGGGAAGATGCTGCAGAAAGTCAGAGATATGAAGGACAAGTGAAGAATAGCAGCAAACAGCCAGAGTGGTAAATTCAGGAGGGAAATATGCCATTGACATTAGCTTTCCAAGGTCATTATTTTATCATTTCACAGGGACAGATAGCAGTTGTAGAAAAGAGGGAGGAATATGAGTGATGAATATTCACCAAGTCATTCCCTGTGTGCGTGACAGATGGACAGACTCCTCCCTGGAGACGGGCGGCTGATGACAGTCTCATGGCTGGTCACAAACCAACAAATATATAATTTGCTCAAACTCAAAGAAAGAAGTTGATAAAGGCATTCGGAGGTCATTTGATGCAGCGAATTGGACAGGTTTGTGGATATTTTCCTTGGCTTTAGAACTGCCTTTGAGCAGACTGGGGTTTAAGCCAACAGATCTTATATCTACCAAACTGTTCTCACACCAGACTGGTTCATGTTTTAAAAACAGCCTTGGGATATTAGAAACAGTGATGGAGGAATTGGTTTTCACAGCAGAAATGACCTTGAGGGAACAACAAAATGATTATCATTAATTTATCTTAGCAGTGTAAATAGGTGTTTTTCTTTCATACCAAACATAAGCTGTAATGTCAGATTTATCAAAGACCACCTTCCCTCAAATCTCCTAGCTGGTTTTCACATCTGCTGTAGGAAAAGTAATAATCAAAAATGGTATCCTGAGGTAAAAGTTTATCCAACAATTTTTAAATGAGGGATGATGTATCTTTGTAACGTGAAGTTTGATGGACAGCTGGTTGCCTGAGGTAAAAGCCATTAATGTAAAACACTTATTTAAAGCATTGCGCATGTCCCAGCCAACTGCATTCAAGACAAAACACACTCTTATTAAACCAAAGCTTATCGATTACTCTTTATCAGTATGCTGTACTAGTCATTGTTGTGGCCAGTGGGTCTTTGCATGCTGTTGAATAAAATTCATTTAACTATTCAAGTGCTTCAGCCATAATGCTTTTACAAGGTGATTTTTTTTATTTAGTCATGTATGAGTTTGCATTTATGTACCTGCTATAATGGGATGTGAAAATTATCGAACAACTATGGACAAAAATGATCCTCTTGACATCTTTCTGTTTCCTAAAAAAACATTCATTCAGACAAATAGTACCCGCATTTGATTGATAATAATGTAGGCTTGAAAGCTGACACACTCATGAATTTAATAATGAGATGATTTCCATGGTTCTAATTTGTAGGAATAATTCATGGGTAATGAATTATTGATAAATTATAATTCAAAGGTAAATGACATGGCGTTATTTTGATGTATGAGGCGAAGCACAGTGAGTTGAGAATTACAACAGTGTCTTCTGAGAATCGTGAGGCCCTGTGTGAGATGAAACATGGTATTGAAATGACATGGTTTTTTATCTTTTTTTTCTAATAAATAATTACAGTATTATAAGAATAAGAAAAATGCATATATATATTGTGTCTTTAGGTGCAGGGGTTGTATGTTTTCCATTTTTGCTGTCCAGTTATATGCCATTTTTTTGTTATAGTATAATATAATCTTTAATAGTAATGATAATAATAATAATTAACAAGAGAATGCAGAAGAAGACTCTCATAGCAGCTTGCTCTTATTGTTTACACATACTTAGGTATTAGTATGTAAAAATGACAGGTATCGAATAGTATTGTTTTTGTATGTTTAGATAGATGCTGAAACATATGATGTGGATGTATTGAAAATATCAAAAAATTTTAAAATATGAATATTTAAAAAATAGATATATATTGTTATTATATTAATATATTTGTTGCATTTGAAATCCTAAAAAGCAGTGCCAAATCAGCAAAAATTAATATGTGTTACTTTTACAATCAGGGATTTAAATTTACTTTTTCGCTCACCAACCAATTTGGCTACTTACTTTCCATTCGTAACTTCTACTAGCCATATGTTGATTAACAATCTGGAATGATATAAATATATTAATTTCCTGCCTCTTATCTTGAATGATGTGATTTTTCTTAATGCATATTGCTAGACTGAATTATGCAGTACAGGAATGCACTGCAAATGGGCTCACACACTGTTAGTCTAACTAGATTTCATCACGTTGCGTGTGTGCACTCTGTTTTAACTTATTAGGTTTTTGCAATTTTTGATAATGTCATTCTGTCAGAATTTGCCCTAAAATACATAGATCTGGCTTGCATGAACTTCCTAAAGACATTAATGAGTGTACATTATTTGCAAAATGCAACCTGTCAAATTGGCTAGTGATTTTAAAATGTTACCCGACATTTTACAGTTCATTTCAAACCCTGTTCACAATCCAATCTGGCATTTTAAGTCATCACATGGCAAACACAAATACATATAACAAGATAAGTAATTATTAAGCAGTTATAAAAATGAATTAAAGTGCAGTCATGTTTACTATTATGTAATCCTTTGAACAAGTTGGCGCCAATTGTATTTGTTAAAATATTCAGTTGAACACATAATCTTAATGGTAAGATTGTCAAATTGTTCGTATGTAAATACCTTAGCTTTTATGTGGTGTCAATACATCAGCAACACAGAACCACACTTTGTGTAAAATACACACGAACACTAATGGCATTGTGCTTAACCTTGGTGCACTGATCCAGCCCACTTCACTCAAAAGCACCCGGAAATAACTTACAGCATTTGCAATTTGCACACACACACAGTCCACATAAACACAAATGCAACATGTTAAGATTGATTTTATACAGCTGCATTTTGAACTACACATTGCGTGTTGTGTTTTAGTTGTGTTAAAGAAAGCTTTGGAAAGCTTGACATTGAACACTACTGCACTCACTGGACTCAAAGAAATGCAGGGGAGCTTGAAAGTAGTGCTGTGGCTTCATAATTACGTGCTTAATTGACTTGGCTGCAGTAAAAGCATCACAGATATGTTAATGAATCTTTTGATCCCTCTGGTCACCAGGCCTATCATTTTGTTCCAGTGAATGAATCAGAGAGATGCAGAGTCATGTTTTCAAAGTCCATATTCTCCATTTTTTTCTTTCGCCAACAACAGTTTCTGTATTGGTTACACTATAAGGTGGACTTAACTACAACTTACATTAAAAATAAGTATGTACCTATTGTGTTGATATTAAAATTGCAAAGTACTTTTGTTTCTATTGAGATATGGGTAAGGTTAGGGACAAGTTTAGTGGTATGTAAGTTTAAGGGTGAGTTAAGGTCTAAGGGATGGGCCAACAGAATAATTATAAATGTAATTACAGATGTAAAAATTGTAAAACGTGAAACGTAAAAACTTGTATATACACAATGTGTGCATTTTCAAATTATTAATTTTAATGTAAGTGCATATAATAGTTAAGGCAATCTCAAATTAAAGTGGGACCTGTATTTGATGGTAATTACATATTAAAAATCAGGCTCCACATTCGATAGAGGAATGGCTTTTATAGAGACACCACTCTTCTAAAATATAATACAATAAAATAAAATAGAAAAAAATGTAATTTGCTTCATTTTTCATGACAGCTACAAAACCCCTAAAACATCATCTTCCAGTTTGATTTATTTTCCATTTTTGCCTTTATATCGGTTCTTCAAGCATGCAGGGAGATGAATGAAATGAAAGGGAAATGATTTAAACATAATGTACGTTGGAAACGACTGTTCAAAAGGCTCAAAACAAAACTGGCTTTTGTGTAAAGCATTACATCACTTTGTGTTCTCCTACGCCTCCCCCCACAACCCCAGCACTTAAGAACGCAGGCATTGCTTTTATTCTCTTCACCTCCCTCCAAATTACTGCATGAGAAATTCAAATATGCCTGGGGGACAAGTTCCTCACAGACTGCCTCACAAAAGGTTGGCACTTTAAACACAATTTCTTGTTTGTTTAACTACAGGCTATGCAGCAAACCGAAGCCTACTTCCATCCCTTTGCCTTGATCAGCCTGATTCATTATGAATGCTCTGAAGCAGAACACATGCTCTCCCCCCAGGTGACAGATAGCATGTTTACAGGTTGTTTGTGCAACGGGCAGATTTCCTGAAATTCAGCTGTGACAGTAAAGTGAAACTCTGGACTCTGCTGGCATTTGGAAAACCGCACACATTCAAAGCTTCACCTCAAAGAGTCTTGTCACTTCATAAGGTCAAGACATTTAAGGCGTTGTGTTTGTTTGCTGATGAATATCTCATTAGATGTACGCCCTTATATCAGTTCAGTCTGCTCACCTCTAATTATAACCATGGTGTAACATGGCAACCTTTTTGCCCTAATTGATTTTTCAGTGATTAACCTCACCAGTAAATCAGGGACGTTTGATGATTTTCCTTTGCCTTACAACACAGAAGCATTAATATTAAAGAAATGTATTAATAGATGTTCAGCTAGAGTCAGAGGTGAATGTATGCATTTTATTAAAAGCTTCTGCTGAGGGGAGCATTTAAAAAAATGCTGGTAATAACGATCCACATACATCTCTCAATAAAATCTCAGTAGGCTGTAATGCAAATTTGTTCATTCATAAGTACAAGTTGGAATTACGCTGCACAATGCACCGTACTGCCCTTTAAAACTCACCTGTGCTAATGTTTTGATTCCTTCCGTTCCATGAAATTACAGCATGAACCCAAGGAGTAGCGGGATGGTTTCATGGGGGTTTGTGATTTGTAGCGTGTGTGAGGTGTTATTGGAAGGCTAAAGGAGATTGGCTCAGCTCTGTCTAGTGTCACAGAGCGATAGTAAGATGAGAAGGGGAGTCAGCTGATGCCTCCTTATAATAAGCTCAGGGTGAAGTGAAGGGCTAAGACCACTGTGCTCCATGACACTGCAAAGCTTTGGACCGTGATGGGATTACAGAAACGTTTGGCTTGGAAAATCAAGCCGATGTCTTATTACCATTCATCAGTGCTTCTGTGTCTTGCTTACTAATTGATATTTTATGACTTGGTGCTTTCTAATTTTATTGATTGGACATTAAAACACAAACATTACTAATGTTTACAGGGTGACTACACCGTGATCAGGGCCAATGCATCCCATTTATAAGCAGCTTCGCCAAAATTAGGTAACATCTGTTTGAACAATGTTGGAAAACAAAAGACAGACTTAACCAACTGCTCATTACAGGGAGGGTGTTTTTAATTTCATTTTCCACTACTCTATAACACATGATCGCTGTATGAGCATATCCATGAGCTGTCTGCTGGATAAATCAAGCAAAGTCATGCTAGTAAGATTTTGATAGATGACAACTGTAATCGAGGTAAAGACGACTGCAGTGACAATTCGTACAGAAAATTTCATCTCGGACTTGACCTTGATATAGGGGCTGGGGGATTTTTTACTTTTTTACTCTTTTACTTGTGCGTATGTGTGTGCTCTGGGACGGATGAGTATAGGAAAAATCACAGTATACTCACTACAATAAATTCTACTACAAAAAAATTAATCACCACTGGTTAATTAAAATGAAGATTATAGACATTGTTATTGAGAAACACAGTCACAAACATTGCGTTTTGATTGAAATTATATTTTGTTCAGTAAATACAGTATGAATCAAAAAGTACCTAGCAGTGTTGGGCAAGCTACTTAGAAAATGTAGTGAGCTAAGCTATCAGTTACTCTACATTGAATGTAGCTTAACT
>JAUMHR010000079.1:1378555-1392132 GCA_032361145.1 Enteromius fasciolatus
TTCAGTTCATAGAATGAGTAAAGGCAGGTGAGCGAATACTTTTGGTAATATAGTGTATATATATATATGTATATAAAATTATATGTATATATACTATATAAGTTATATCTCTGGGCCTTTTTATGCCTTTATTGTGAGAGGATAGTCAGCGCCGACATGAAATCAGTATTTAATTTGAATCGGTGTATTATTTTGGTAGAGTGGCATGATTTGTTCTGTTTAGCTCCGGCACACACATGGATTGGCTGAAATGCTGCTGAAACTGACGAAACCGAACAGGCTTAAATCTATCAAAAGACTAAGCTGAGTATCGTGTTAATCATATCAGTCGTAAGTCATGAGGACACAAATGGGGCAGGTTCTCGTTCTTGCGAGTGACCCAGTTATCATCCTGTGCTCATCATCTATTCAGTGCTATACGTGTGTGTGTGGAGCAGGCCGAATGCTTTTAACTGCTCATCAATTACTCAGGAGGAGGAGTATAGCAGCAGTGTCTTCAGCTCAGATCACACGATCACATCTGACAGCTCTGTGCTCGAGGAGAGCACATCTTCTCCGGCCCACAGCGCCTCCCGAACATCTCACATTTGTTTCACTTTATTCTAACATATCAGGAGAACTGGTGCCACATGACTCTGTTTTAGCCTGTAGAAAGCACATCGGATGTAGTGGGTCACGAGCAGTCTGGGGTTGGTCAACTTGACTCTGAGAGATGGTTAGGATTAGATCACTCATTCTCAACTAGTTCTTCTTCAGGACGGTGTAGAGACCCGACACAGCACATCAAATATTTATGCTTCCTAAAAACGTCCTTACGATCCAATATTGAAATATAAAAGCATTATCTTCCAGAACAGAGTAAAATACAACATTTTTTCATGCTTTTGCAAGACTCTTTTATGGGTAATGAAGATTGATATTTTGGTTTTGAGAGTCTTCAACAACAGGGTGACATGCATGCAAGCTCAAACGCTTTCATCGTCTTATAATATGCCTTTATTTTTAACTTATTTATTCAACGTCTCCGAAACTAATTAACGATTTATTGAATGAATTTACAATTCCATTCAGACCAACATGAAAAGACCAACGAGTGGACAGCAGTTTGCTAATGTTTCACTTTGACATCAACATGAAGCGTTCGGGGCTCATTTTAAAAACGATTCGTTTCAATAAGTTGATTCTGTCTTTTGAGAGACAATCACGTCATACACGGAGCACTTCAGATTTAAACCCTGCGGGATGTTTTCATTCACTGAGAGCGGTGTGACACACATCTGTAATAGGGACACTGTTTAAAAAGAGGATGGGGTTTGTTGCTATCTTAACTGCACATAATTATTTGGATATGATTTGTTAGAAAAAGATGTCAAAAAAGACATAGGCACCATTTTGTTAAGTTGTGACCCACTAGCACAGATGAAATGCAAAGCTGTGTTCATTTGTGTATCTTCATGCATGCATTGTCTGTCCCAAACACAGTAAGAGTTTATACATTTCTTATGGGGGGAAATGGATTCAGGGATTTTCAACAGTGCATGTTTGTGTGTTTCTCTTCGTTTCTGCAGGTGTGATGCAACAGGTCCTTACATCCATCCGGTGGGCTGGTGTCAAGAGAACGGCAGGACCCTCACCACCCCTCCAGGTGATGCAACATAACACAAATCATGTGTGGTTTTAAGTATAAACTATCGCTCCCCAAAAAATATAAAAAATTATATTTTGCAATAACCTGCTTTAATAATAATGTTAGAAAGAGAGTTTGATGAAGGAAGGGGAAAAGTTAAGGTCTGCGTGTTGTATTTTTAAGCTCATTAATTGCAGGTCTCTGGTAATATGCAAGAAGACGTTAGCATCTGAAACACAGTCCAGTGTCTTCAGAGGGACTTCAGTATGAGGACATGGACCAGAGGATGACATGTGTTTGTTCTGACCTGACTTCACACTTCTGCTGGGGATTCAGATTATTATTAGTAATTCATAAAGACATATTGTATATAGTTGTTTAATACACAGTTCTCTGCAAGTCAGTTGTTGAATCAGGGTTAATTCAAGTCTTAAATTCATCACCTCATTAATTCACTTCACCTTCAGCTGTTTTGTGTGTGTATGCTTTGAAGTATTGCTAAAAATCATTGTGCATTGCTTAGACATTACATTTAGAGGCCATGGTGACGGATTGCGTTTATTCCTTTAGTTTTCTGTAGTTTTTCTGAAAAGGGGCTTTAAAATCGCTTAATTTTACATTCATAAAACTTAAATAAATCCTATTGCATTTAAAGGTGCAGTATGTAATAATGAGTACAGCACAGATTCCCCCCGAAAAGCACATTTCAGACAAGAATTACTAGCTATAGCATGTTATTTCAGAGAAACAGCTGTCGAAACATAACATAGCATCATTTAAATATCTACAAACATGTTATTTGTTTGGCTTTAGAAAAGTCAAAAACTTGCAGCACCTTGAACATTGTTTCTGGTCTGATTTTGTCTTTCCTAATGTTTCATGGGATGGAACAAGTAGTTCATTCTTTTGTAAAAAAACGTCTGTTTCATGCTGTGTCTCTATCACCTTCGTGCAGTATTCGTTCAGAGTTTAATACAGCATTAAAGCCAGTGAACTCAGAGGAATCAGGTTTTCTTCAGTCCCTCAAACCTCTCTCCATGTGCTGTAGGATACCCTGATGTGAAGAACTTCTCCTGGGAGAAGTACTTGGCAGAGAGCAACTCATTACCAGCTCCTGCTCGAGCTTTCAAAGTGGTGAGTGCATGTGCTTAATGCCAAGCATCTCCAGCCCCTGTGAGAGACCCGAGGTGCTCAGGACATCTGCCTCTCTGTCTCTCTCTCTCCAGAAACCTCCTCACAGTTTCCAGCTCCGTATGAAGCTGGAGGTGGTCGACAAGAGGAATCCTTCCCTGATGCGAGTGGCCACAGTGGTTGATACAGATGACTATCGACTGCGGGTGAGAAACTCTGTTCAGAACACATGTGAATGTCCGTGTTGGTTCAGAGGGGTCAGCCGGTTGACCTTGCTTTACATTTTAAAGCCTCACACATGAAATAAAAGTAGATCAGTTTTTCAGCATGCAGACAAACTATAAAGAAAAAGTGTTGTCATTGCTCTTTCAGAATAATGATTTAGTGGACGTGTGTGAGAGAGATTAGGTTATAAGATTATAGAAATAATGATGATGATGATTGGATTGAATTCTAACGCACAACATAGAGACAAACAACCGCCTGATGTGAAGAGGAACACATTAAAATAGTTTAGTGCATGATCCCATCTATACTGTGATCATTTGCCAGTATTGATGAATTAAAGATGTTTGCAGTGCAAAATTTGGTTGAAAAATAAGGTTTTTTTCAGCAATTCTGGATTGTTACCCTATAACATTCTGCCCACTTCAAATCCGAGATAAAGCAGTGTGGTAGGATCGCATTTAGTTGAATTAATTGTAATATTGATGTGAACTAATTAGCAAACAAGAGAGAGAGGCATGTAAGTCATGTGTGGGTATTGCCTGCTTTAAAAACAGCAGCTCTACCGCCTCGTTGCTGAGAAAAATAACATATTCAAGAATTATTTCAAAAAATGATTAAAAGTGGTTGGGCAGTGTTTCCAGCACTTTTCTGTGCTCTTGAATGTTTCGTTGTGTACAAGTGAGTGAGTGTGTGTGTGTGTGTGTGTGTGTGTGTCAATGAAAGCAGCTCATTAAGTGACCAAATTGACCCTTGTAATGAACATCTTTCGGCCATCAGAATCCAGTATCCAGATAGACCACGCTGTAACACTTTAATCTGTGAGCAAGCTCTGGCACTCAATTCACCCAGGATCAAGTGATTGGCTACTGGGTAATTTACAGGATCTACTCAGTCTGCTGAATATAAAGAATGAAGAACAGGCTAGAAGTTAGAAACTCATTTCATGAGTAATGACTAGTTTATGTTCCTTTATTAGACTATGTATTGACTATATATTACTATTTTAATTTTAAAGAAGAAAAACATTATACAGACTTAACCGGAATGTGGGACTGCATTTGTCCATCAGGCTTTTATGGCTCGTATGTTACGGTATGGGGATAATATAGAGCCGTATTTACCTTTGTACAGATTGCGTCCTACACAGAGACTGAATATGATCTGCTTCTTGCTCACGTCTCCATGAAATCTGCATCGAAGCATTTCATCACTGATCTCTTGCTCATTGTGTTGTGAAGTTTCCCAGCATAATGGCTGTGATTGTGAGTAAGATGCAGTGCTGATTCAGCTGACGGTGATCCCATGACAGTATCTGATCTCTCAGCGTTGTGTTTGGGAGTTTAGAAGCGATCATCAGATGAGTCATCTGTGCTTTTCCCTTCCTGTGGGCTGCAGGGAAGCTCTGCTCCATATAGAAATCTTCTTTTGAGCGAGATCTGTCAGTCCTCCAGCTGATAAACGTCTGCTCTTCACACACGAATGCGTGTCGGTGCCAGAGCCCTTCTAATGCAGATTCTTGCAGTAGTAAGTTTTCAGTCATCACCACTTTGCTTTCAGAAGCAGCTCCGAACGCTTCAGTTCAACACATCGCCATTCATGCCAGCATTGCTTTAGAAAAATGTCCGAAGCGCTGATGAGCTTTTCCTAGAAATCAACATGGATAAGTCAGATTTTATTACATTGAGAAATAATGCTGAAAAAGAAAACGTTTACAAAACACTGTAGGCAGGTATAGGGTTTCTCTCAGTCCACAACAGATCCTTCTACATGACTGCCGTCAGAACAAAACAGCAGTGACTAACTAATTACAGCAGCATTCATTATAAACAACATTTATCATTAACCCCAAGCCTAAACAAATGTGTTTACAGTAGGGTTTTATTTAAATACGTTTTTGTTTAAAATACAAAATAAAATATTTGGATTTATTGTGTATCTGTACAGTAAGTACAAACACATTCATGTACTGTATATATTTCCAAAAAATATATTTATTTATAATAGAAGTTTTATTAATATAAATATAGGCATATAAATACATGTAAACAAAATATATACTGTATGTGTTTGTTTATTTATATATGCATAATAAATATGCATAACAAAAACATATATTATGCAAACAAAAACCTTTATTTTATATGCGATAATGATGATTTATAATTTGACGTGAAACTACTGTTCTTTAACTGCACTGCAAAACAAGCTTCACCAGCCTGAATCCTTTCTCTTGTTTCTAGCCAAAATATCGAAAGGATTTTCTAAAAAATATTGTCTTGTTTTCAGAAAAAGAAGTCAAAATTTAGTTCCTTTTTGCTTAGAACAAGCAAAATAATCTTATTACAAACAGAAAACAAAATTAATGTGCTTACCTCATTAGCAGATTGTTTTGCTAGTTTACTATATTAATTTTTATTTGTTTTTTTCTGAAAACATGGCCATATTTTTTGTCTTGAAAATCCTTCTTTATTTAAGAATTTCTAGATATTTTGGCTGAAAATAAGACAAAGAATCTCTCTAGGCTAGAAAAGTATTTTTTGCAGTACCTCTCTCAGATCCAAATTTGTGCACTGTGTGCATATTTTGCACACTAGATGTTAATTCTGAAACGATCAAAGCAAGAGATTGACGAGGTCCAGCATTCTCAGCTTTTCTCACTGAGTGAGCAACAAAACAACTTGTAGACATTCATTTTTGATCAGAGTTGGATGTTTGATGCAGCGGTAACAACTGTTGGCAGCGCATCAAAATTGAGTCGTGACAGATACGACATTGATCAGAAACACATACTATCAACCTAGCAATCCTAGGTGTTGCATGAAGCAAAGTGGAAGGTGATTTCAGTCAGTGCCGAGTGTGGTGAGCAGCAGGTGGCTCTCGGTCTGTGTAAGCGTGGCTGTCATAGCACACGTGTGATCCAAGAGGGCAGCAGAATCCACACACATCCTTCACACGGGCCGAGAGAAATAACAGATGTCACTGTGTGTCTCGCACTCTGTCAGATCTGCCTCCTCTCCCGCTCACGCTGTCTGTCTGCTCAGATCCTCCAGCTCTCTCTCAAACACCGATCAATACTCGGCTCACACGTCTGGGTGTTGTTCATGTGTCCGGGCCGTATAGTGCAGCACCTCCACCTCCAGCGCTGCTCTCTCTCATCAGCCTCTGTTCGCTGGCATTCACCGGAGCTCAGCGCCATGCGGCGGATGGATTTGTCGGATTCTCACTGGGTTTTCAAATCCCCCATCAATATTTCTTGAAGCAGCAGTAATTGACTTGGAGGAAGAAGACCTTTACGTCCAGGTCTTTGATGGTTCTCTGCAACGCCCTTGACTATCCCACAGGACAGAGACAAAAGGGTCAAAAGTCTTAATTTAAAAAATACAGCAATATATATATATATATGAGCATTATCTCTTGCGTTTCTTAAAAGTGAGTGATTTTGTTTATTTTATTTGTATTGTATCAAATGTTTCTAGTTAGTTTTACGTTTTATACATGCAATACATGTGTTACTATTTGAGGGAAAAGAATGAAGAGGAATGGTTTTGTGCTTGACAGTTGTTCAGGTTTCGTAAATTAAAGAGGTCCTATGATGCAGTTCCAAGTTTTCCTTTCTCTTTGGAGTGTTATAAGCTGTTACAAAGACTGAAGTCTCAAAACCAAAGAGATGTTTATGACTTAAAACGGCTCATTTAAACACACACCCACTTTTCTCCGTCACAGAGTGGGTTCATCTTCAAACACCGCCCAAATGTTTCCAGAAAGAAAGAAGGCGGAGCTATGATTCTGTCTGTAGTGTTGCTGCGGGCGCCATGTTCTGGAGACGCTGTGTGTCGTTGTGAAAGTGCTTCCAAAAGAGACACGACTAGAAATCAGTGTTAAGTTGTGTTTCCACACTGTTCCAGAACAGTTGACTTACTATTCAAACATGAGCTTTGTGCAGTGAAGGGTAGTGCTTGTTGTTTGACGTTTGTCCGGTTATGAATGCAGTCATGTTGTTATATTTACCGGGTGTGATGCAACACGACAAATCGACCCGTTTCAGGAGGTGGAGCTTAGAGAAGAAACAATAATGTGCAGTACGTGGAAAATAATGTGCTTTTTGAAACTTAAAATGACATAAACACATTACATGACACCGAATACACAAAATAATGTTCTTTTAAGCAACATCGTATCACCCCTGTAAGTGTGAAATACTTCTATTTCGTGTATAATGTAACTCGGCAAAGCAAACTTGAGCTTTTACACTACAAGCGAAGAATGGAAAAAGAATCAGTGTCATTGCATCAGTGATGCTAAAATTGCACTGCTTGTGAACAAAGCAAAAGGAAAATGAGATGGAGAGATCGCTAAATAGATGTAGTCATGGATGGATGCATGCAAACTGGAAGGAGATTAAAAGAGTGATGAGAAGAATGCAAACGAAACATTTCTTTATCTCAAACTGTCATGCAGTGAATCACAAAAGCCGGTCTGGTCTGGATGGGCGGCACAAAGCCAGTCCACTCAGCCTCCACATAATGACTGTCAGCTGTGCTGTGAACACCACTAAAAACACAGCTCGCCTTTTTAGTCCAGCCCTGTTCCTGCTGTCCGGCTGATTTCCCAGAAACACGTTTCATCGAAGTCCCAGAGACAGGCTGTCGTTTGAGGGCTGTTGCTCTTTTCTTCTCATTGTTGTGATTGCAGCAGCTCTTTTCAGAGAGTTCTGAGAGTCTCAAACACAATATGACCGAATCACCCTGCCAGCCATCTGATCGCTGCCAATGCTTCTTTAAGATTCCTGTTAAAATGTTAACGCCTCTAGAGATGCGCATTGCAATATGAAGATCATCTTCTCGAGGGACCTTGAAATGCTAGTAGCCAAGCTGTTCCCGCTTTCATCTGAAGTGCCACGGGGGGTGTTTTGTACCTTATGTAAGAATAAAATCTCTATTTATCACCACACAAGCAGCTCCTCTAGGATTTCAGGCAGAGAAAGTCACCGTGACCCTGCAGGAACAACTCCTCCTGATCCTAGGGGTCTCAATTAAGGGCGTACTACTTAGATATTTACAACCACAATGCATCATAAGAAATCACAGTGCGTTCATTTAAATCAAGGGATGAATTGAGCAATAATGTATCATAAAACATCATCTTGAAAATTCAACAAATTGTATCTGCGACAACGTTTTATTTCATCTTAAAGCATAACGAATCGCTCATTTATTTGCACTGATGTTAGGCCTCGGGACACAAACGCACAGCTCGATAAAATCTCCAGCAGCACATAACTGATAGCTGTGTTGTGATGATGCTTGCGTGGGAAGTATCTTGTGATTTTAAAGATGTCTAAAAGAAGAAATTTGACCTGGAATGGCACCTATATAAGGAGAAACGGAAGGAAATGTATTTGTTCTGTGAGCTGAACCGGTATGTTTAATCACCACGCACTGGACAGTTTAGAGAGGGGTGTGTTGGCCACTGTAATCTCATAGTTTTAGTTTTAATAATGTGCAAGCTGATATTATGTAACTCGCTTTGCAAAGAAAAAAAATCTTGAGAGTTTCTAGCTACAGGATAAAGGCTGTTAAAATACAGTTATAGTAGAGTTTAAGACACAGAGGCGAATGTTCTTGTTTTTGTATCGTAGTATTTAAATATTGTCACAGGAGTAAGGGTGTTGTCTTCCTGAAAATCATCACAAGTGAATTGATTTTATGCAATGATTTTAGATGTTAGTTTTACTGTAAGTGAGTGTTGTCTGTTTGAGTAGAAGACGTGTGTCTCCGGCTACTCGGCGTGTTTTGTTGCTGATGATTCAGTGTTTTTGAACAAATCATTTAAGCCATTCATAAAGACAGCTAATCTTTTTCTCGTTCAGATGGGGACTTGCAGACACCTTCTGCTGATTAACTTGTATTTTACAAAATAATATAATACTTCATAATATTACATAATATAATACTAATTCTCTCCAGCGAAACTGATACAATATTTACTCGGATCTTACTTCTTGCCTCATCGTTTCAGAAAAAGAGTTTTTGAAAATGTGCTTACCCTGCCATTAAAACAAGAACTAGTAATACACTTTACAATTAACTCTAAATCAAAGCTTTTACTGTGTATTTGCAGAGTGTACAGTGCAGCTGCTTTATAGTTTTCTAGCATTGTAAAAGATTGATCTCTCTTTTAGATCCATTTTGATGGCTGGACAGATGAATATGATTACTGGATCGATGCAGACAGCCCAGATATTCATCCTGCTGGCTGGTGTGCCAAAACTGGACATCTACTTCAGCCGCCCATCAGTGAGTACAGACGTCATCTAAGAGACACACAGCAACACTTCAGGCCTTCCAAGACACCTGGCTTGGATCTGAAGGCAGAATCACATGTGTTCTTAAGGATAAGATGGGCTGTGCACAAAGATACAGTGCATTTCATTCAGTACTGCAAATATCAAAGTAATATTTGCATCTAGTTAAAACTGACAATTAGTTTTATATACTGATAAAATATTGTGTAACATGCGACACTACTTTATTTGTTCTTCTCAATCACTTTGTGTGAGGCACAGAGATGATCCTGTTTAATATGTTCCTGTGAAACTGACTAAGATTAGACTGTTTAGTGCAGTGTGTGTATAACGCAGAGCAAATATGTTTTACACAGACGTGAGGTTTTTGGTACTGACAGTTTTCAACAAGATGTTTGAGTGATTTAGACGAGACGTGGTGTGATCCCAGCCCTGAGTTAATGGCCGCTCAGGCAGCGCTCTCTATCATCTGTAAATAGACCGCTTTAGACTCTATAATGACAGATATTTTCCTCGTCATTTCGTGGAAAATTGTAGCCGGTAGAGAGAAGGAATTATGTGGGTATAAAAGAGGAGGTCCTCTTTCTTCCTCTAATGTCAATATCTTCCTTTAGCTCCAGAGGATGCTGGGAAAATGCTGTTGAACAATGAGCTTTTCTCCAGTCAGTCTTGCTGATAATCTTCTCCTCGTTCTTGTTCCCTTTCTCTGTGTCCATGGAAACGGATCGGAGCAATGTTTAGAAATCAGCAACTGGCATCAGGATGTGACCGACTTACTGAGAGAGAGAAACACACGAGTGTGAGAGGAAAGAGAGAAACCGCATATCCATCAATATAATGACCAGATCAAACACTCAATTTCCAGTTAAAGGCATGTTGTTATTGAATTCACAGACGTCGTTGTCTAGATCAGTTCAAATAGTGTCTGTGCAATCAAATCAACAATAACCATTAGAAATGAAGCGTCCCCAGAAGACAAGTTGCTCCTGTTAGTTGCTTCTTAGCAACTACGTCATAGTTATTAGTTACCAAGTGTTACCATTTTAATTATTTAATCTTGGAGCCATATTTAAGTTAAAATGAATAAATGTTACTAAATATCTTCGTGGAACATGATCTTTACTTAGTATCCTAATGATTTTTGGCATAAAAGAGAAATGTCTAGTTTTGTCTAGTTGGACACATATAGCTGCGCTCCTGTAACAAAGGCCGTGACTCAGGCAAGCGTAGGATCCAAATGCAAGCTTTAATGATACAAAACGTGGTCAAATAAGCAGGGTTCAAACATCGGCAACCAGGTATATCCAAGGGCAAAACAGATTCGCAAACAGTATCCAAGCAATGGTCAGGGCAGGCAGCAAGGCCAAGGTCAAAATCCAAGAGTGCAATCCAAAGTAGCAAATGAAACAAGACAAGACTATGGCAATGGGAACAGGGCAAACAATGAGCACGAACAAGAGAAAACGCTTGGTAGAGTTCGCAACAGCAGAACAATACTTCGCATCTTTCTGTTTGGCAGGCTTCTGCTTAAATGGCCGCCAAACAGGAAGTCACCATAGAAGAAGCAGAGGGAGCTGTGACAGTCTGCTGGCTCGGCGCTACAGCTCCAGAGTCACACTCGTACTCTAATAATAACTTACTCTTACTCTTGGTTGTCTCCATGGTAAACAAATGGCAAACTTCTGATTACATTTTATTTAAAATTTTCATGTGGCAGAAATGACTCCACAACCATAATTTGTTTAAAAATGGATACAAATCATTTCACAAAATAAATATGGTAAAGGTTTGTATTTTGATCTTATTATTGTTATTGTTTTAATTATGGGGTTTCATATTTTCCGTGAAGATTGTTTTAATGACATTGAATAAGTTCTTTTCATTCATTGCCCTTGAAGTGAAATAACTGTGTCTGTATATTACATTTGATTTTGTTGAATAATTCAAGATAAAGAGGCAAAAACTTAATTATAATTTCATATTAATATGAAATATGTTAATCAGTTTAGTGCCAAAAATCAGCATAGTTACAAATGTGATAGCCTACTGATTTATACAACAGTTCAATAAACCATAGCTTAATATCAAATAGACTTACGATATAGACACTATATGGACTTTTCTTGCTCTATTTCACCAACACAAATAATTCTGAACGGCCACGGCAAAGTTTTGCATCCCTGAGCATCATGACTGTGTTTCTGTGGTGAATCAGTTGTTCAAATGATTCGGTGTGATTTGGACAGTTTTAATTTTACATTTAAAGCACCTTTTCATTTTAAATGATGTCGAACATCAGTATTCAACATGTCTAAAATACTATTTATTAGTTTAATGTTTTGTGTAAGGCTTTAGCTTTAATTCCATGTGTTTGTTTGTTTTTTTACTGGAAGAAGTTAGGAATGGCCGGTAACTTAAGAATTTAGGAGCCACATTGGCTGGTGAGGAAAAAAGTTCATTTCAATCCCTGTGTATAATCACTTCTCACTAGCAGTGAAAGCTGATGTTGTGGTTTCCCGAGTGAAGATGGTGTATCAGGTGTGACGTGTTTTCTTCATAGCTCCTCAGGACATGTTTGAGACGTCTGAGCAGGGCGGCTGTCCCACGCCAGGCTGTAAAGGAGTGGGTCACATCAAAGGAGCCCGCTACTCTGGACACCACAGGTCAGTGTGAAGCTCGGCTTATTTCTTTGAGTTTGGTTCATCTCCATAATGTGAACACTATTGAGGGTGCCTAAAAATGGCACAGCAGACCACAGGTTTATGATACAGCCTATGCAAACTATAGTACGGTTTGTTTTTGAAACTCAAAGATCTTCATGGAAGCCTGTTTAAAAGTCTGGTTTAATTTGTAAAATGTATTTTGGTTGTGTACTAAAATGTAACTATAAGTAATAATAATATGAAGCCTGACTGTTATTGTAAATCTATTAAATAGAAGTACTAATTGTTATACAGTACTGTGCAGCATATTATTTGACAAAAAAACTAAACAAAAAGTTTTATTGTAAATTATGCTTTAATTTCATTAAAGTTTAAAAAACTGAATAAATAGTTAAAGCTTTATTTATTCATTTAATTAGACACCATTTTAATGAAATAAACAGAATTCATGATAAATAAATATCATAATAAATATTGATCTGATGTGGAAAAAAATACTGTGCTAATATTTTTGGTGATATCGCTCGGTCTGCCCTGGCTTCTGCTGGAACACTGCGTCTCAGATCAGCTCCAGGAAAGGTGTTGCGTGTCTGTTCTCTGACGTTTCTATCTTTACAGGCATTCTGAGAAAAATCACCCAGAGGGCAAGAAACCCGTACTGATCAAACTCGTCTGGATAACATCACTTTACCGAATCAAACATGCTTCATATTCAGGATAACTTCTAAGCGAGGAATACCGAAACTTTTGTGGCAGCTGAACGTAAAGGTTACTTCCGTAACCCAGGTTCCCTGAGATACGGGAACAAGTACTGCGTCTGCTAAGACGCTATGGGAAATACTCCTTATTTCCTCCTAACTGAAGCCTATTCAATCACGCAGTGAAACTGCAACAGCCATTGGTCGCTGCAGTGGTTTTAGATTAAACCAATCAGCAGGGCGCCGTGTTAGAGCGACCAATGGACACGACTCCCGCCGAAGCCCACCAGAATGGGTGGGGGGCAGCATGTATATATGGTGGCACCTTCGCCGGTATGAGTTAGGTACTTAGAAGCGACTTACGGCGCGACAAGGGACACAGTACTCGTTCCCGTATCTCAGGGAAGTAACCTGTCTGTTCTCTGTCGATACTTCACTCGTACTGCGTCTGCTAAGATGCTATGGGAACACAATTCAATCCCGCCACGCTGTAAGTGTAGGACGATCAAGCCTGACAGCGGACCTAGGTGAAAACAGGGTCGCACAGGCACGTAAGCATGCAGAGGAATAACTGCTCTGTGCTCGTGGTTGGGCAGGTATTAGCCACGCGGCGAGCTTTGTAATGGAACGAGGGAAGTAAAGCTCTAGATTGTGTCAGCTGTTTGAGCGCATGTTGGTCAAAGCAGCGAGTAAGCATACACTGAGCTTAAGTCCGCGGTTTGGGAGTGTAATGTCATTTAACAGTTAACCCTTTACATTTACATTTATTCATTTAGCAGACGCTTTTATCCAAAGCGACTTGAGGAGGGGAAAACAACAAGCAACATAGTCATACAGAGGCAAAAACAGCTTAGGAAGTGCTCATAATACTGTACAACAGGCAATCTTCAAATAAGTGCAGGCTAGAAAGGGAAAGAAAGAGTAGG
>JAUMHR010000079.1:1401478-1420430 GCA_032361145.1 Enteromius fasciolatus
AAGCAAAACATCAAATTAAAGAAGCGTTTAGTTTTTATCCGATTAATCGAAAAAATAATCGCCCAACTAATCGATTACCAAAATAATCGTTATTTGCAGCCCTAGTTTGAGGAAGTACTGCACTGAACTGGAATTTTTTAGCCTAGAGTCAACCTAAGTCCAGCTAAATACATATATACCAAACGAAACTCGTTATCACATGCTCACAGTAACATGTAGATGACCATGTTGTACAGTTTGTGAAGAACGCCCTCAGAATCTGAAAGCATGAGAAACGCAATGCTGAGATTCACAGATGAGCTGAAATCATTTCACTTCATCACAACTGCTCTATTTCCTCCTGTGATGACTCACTTCTGGTCTCTTTCTGCCTTCCTGTTTCTTGCTGTGTCTCTTTCCAGAAGAATTGGTCTCTTCTTCTTCCTCTGTGGCTGGTTCTCTAAAGGTTCAGTGGCAGTCACTAATGAGGAAGAGGGCTGGATTCAAACCTCAGTTTCTTTGTTCCTCGGCTTAAAAGCTTTTTAACTCGGTCCGGTCACAGGCGTCAAAGACAGTCTGAGAATAAAAGATGTGAGAACCTCAGCTTCTGTGCTTGTGTGCGTCGTGGGCGTCGCGAGTGGTAATCTACCGGGGCTCGAGCCATGGATAATTGTAACGTAAGAAAAAAATGATGAAGACGTTGGAAGATCTCAGTGGAGAAGGTTATTGCAGACAAAAGCAGAATCGCACTTTATTTTGCAACAATTTTGCCATTTATTCATTTGTCAGGTGTTTTTCTTTTCAATCACTTGCAAATGAGGAATACGACATAAGCGTTTCATGCTGAGAAGGTTCTGCAATACAAAGGTTTTTATATTCATAAAGAGAAGAGGAGAAATGCACATTCTCCTGGGCTCATTAAAGACCAAAAGCAATGCTGCATTCTGAGTTTTGCAGTATAGAGAGATGAGACGAGAGCTTCTTGATGAATGCTAATCAGCAGGACTGGGCTGCAGGGCTTGCGGATGTAACAGGTTCATGTGACTTTGACTAGGTGCCCTGAAGGATCTACCTGTGAAGCAGGACTCGCTGTGATGTCCGGTGTTAGGAGGATCTGGTGATTAACGGTGTCGTGAGCTGCTCCTGCAGTCCTCTGGGATTGTGTGTAGGTTTAGAGTGGGTTTAAAGCAGTGGAGCTATCCGAGCCTGATTGAGTGTTTTGGGGAAAAATGCCAGTGAGGACCGATGTGACACAACACTAAATGTTACAACTGAAAATATATATTGCAATTGAAGCAAGCTTGTTAAATGCAGTCCTTCTGCAAAAAAATACAGTCCCTGACAGCAGCAGTAAACGGCAAGAGCATGTTCATCTAATGGAGCTTAAATAACAACTGCTGTATCATTTTTTTTAACACCATGTATGATACGTTTTTAATACATAATACATATTCAGTAATATTATCATTTTTTAACTGAATTGAGCTAGATGATGAAACTAGCTTTGCAGCGTCAACACTGTTAGTAAACTCAATTGAATAAACATTCAATTAAAATCAGCTCCATAATGACACTATTATGGTCTGTAGAGCTGCTTTAGCTAAACTGAATTTGATTTAATTTCTAAATGTGAAGATGCTTTGAAACAGTCTCTATTGTGGAAAGCTCTATACAAATAAATGTGATTTGACTTTTGCACTGGCATCCCATAATGCACTCTGTGCTGAGAATGAAAAAGCACAGAGACTCTTCCCTTAATAACACAATTACAGCATATGAAACAAACACACTTCAGAGACTGTACCTGACGTCTCGTTGCAGCTTCGCTTGTCTTTTTGAGTTTTATTTGTGAGTTTATGCAATGCTTTGCATTGGAATACACTGAAATACATTAAAGGGGGATTTAGGAGAATTTTATCTAGACCTAAAAGACTGCAAAAGCAAACACGGTATTGCCACTTAGATATCTAGATGTATTCAACAGCATGTTTTCATGAATCCCTTGAGGGAGTGCTTTTATGACAGCTAATGACATGGATAGAGCCATTATCAGAGACGATTATGGTGTTTATATAACAGGCATCAGATGGAGCCCACTGGCTATGTGCTCCACTAATTAATGTCAGAAAGTGAGCAGCCATAGCCCCTTTGACTCCTTCCCCTTTGCTAAGGGCTTTTATTAAACAAGGTGAAGGTCTTTTAAAAAATGATTAAAGAAGACACTAGAAACCAACAAGACCTTAGGAACTTTAGTGTGAATTAAACTATAACTAGACTAGACAGGAGTGCTGGGATCTAAACCGTATACAGTTCACATGTTGTGGATCAGGTGCATCGGGAGTCCGAGTGGACGCAGATGTCCAGGACAAAGCTAGAGGAGGGCAGGACTGAGACCGTGACAGGTCCAGGGCTGGAAAGGACTCGAGACAGAAAGAGCAAGCAGCAAAATAAAACAAACACTATTAATTTGGGGGAATTAGCAGTATGGCATCTAGCGCTGCATACGATATGGGATCTTTAAATATCAACCGAATGAAGGGATCTCAGGAGGCAGGAAGTAAGGTCAACATTGCCTTCCTTCCTCCCTTCAGATGTGTTTTCCAAACAAAGCATTTTTCAGTTTCCAATGCAACATAAGCTGCGCTTCCATGAAGACACAAATACAAGCACGCAACGGCCCTGCGGTCTAGAAGAACTGTATCCAGATGGGACCCAAAGGATGTGCTTTGAGTCTCTTGTCCAATTATGACATTTTATAAAAGCAATATGCTACTCAAGGCCATACACTTTAGCATTTACCAAAGTTAGGAGGGTTTATATTGTGCTTACACTCCTTAAGAGCGTTAGCATCACTGTAATACTGTGTGACCACACCATGGCTAACGTGACTTCTTATTTGATACAAGTGCACACTGACACTTCTCTGAATCTAGCTGTGCTTTATTGCCATTGTACTGAGAAAAACACGTGTTGTGTTTCTTTTTGTTTGCCCTTCAAAGAAGGTCTCTGTCAGGGTGAATTAGCTGTGAAAGGCAGACAGAGGGGAAGGCTGTTATGTCAGCGCTCTGCACGCCACTCTAAAGTGGACCGTAAACCGGTTTTACCAGTGTCTGTAGAGAACGTGACGCTCTCTGGGCGAATTCAAATAAATGTTTGGGAAACACATCCCATGAGAACAACTTCATTACTCATCATGTAGCCCGCGACACTAACCAGGCCGCTAAACAAACACAGACCGGAAGTTAACTTAGGTCCAGGCACCGGATGAAACCGTCTATATTTCTCTGTGGACTCTCATTTCTGCCCGAAGCTGTAGTAATGATAGCATTTTCTCTAACACTACAGGGAAGTATTATAAAAATGGTTCAGTTCATTACTTGGCAAAAGGAAAACAACCTTTATTAATGTTACTTGTGTGCATATGCATAATAAACCTGCTTCAGGTCTGAATTCACTTTGTTCTTTTATCCATCTTGTTAGCCCAGGTGCAAGTCTTCATCTAGTGTCTATAATCAAGCCTTTGTAGTTGATGTTGTTATTTCTGTGGGCTGCAGTTGTCAGTGTTACTTTATGAAGCATATTTATCTATATTTGATTGAGTCTATATCCCGCACAGCTGAGCTGACTCGTCCTGAACCAGTGACTCCCATCTGGCGGTTACTGGATATCTCTGTTATCTATCGTCCAACCAGTTTTAATATCTTACCATTTTTGCATATTTTCATCTCACTTCAGATTGAATATGCATCTGTTCCTATTATATATTCTTAGCATATACAACAGTTGTTTTTAGTATTTTTGGCTACAATTTTAGACACTGTTCTAACTATAAGAAACTATAACTACATGTCAACTAGTTCTCATTAATTCATAACTGTGTGTCCATACCTCTCAGAGACGACTAGTTAGGTTAGGTTTAGGGTTAGTAGAATAAGTTTCTGATCGTCAGTATGTAGTATGTTGTGGACTCATCAAAGTAAAGTGTTAGAAGACATTAAGCAGACGGTCTACTAATACTCTAATGACTGCTAGTTAACATGTAGTTACAGAGTTAGTGTTAGTAGAATGTCTGAAGTTGACTATCAGAATAAAGTGATACTTTTTTATGGACACAGTTTTAATATTTAGCAGCCAGAACATAATTAGAATGATTGTCTTATGGATTTGAGCTAGAAATATTAAATTATTTCTAATTCATGCAACTGATTAATTTCCCTGTATATTCCAAAGCAGAATGATGCTGTTTACTCTCTCTCTGTCTGTCTCTCTCAGAGCTGACTCTACAGCAGGCTTTGCACCAGTCTGTATTCATGCCGTGTTCCAGCCCATCTCCCAGCATGCCTCACTGCTGGGATCAGCACAGCAAGCTCCTTCCAACAGTGGCAGGCATCACGGCCAGTAAAGTGGCAGCGTGGAGCGTGGATGAGGTACACCGTGTGCCTCTGCATCTCCCACTCGAGTCAAATTCAAGACAATTCTGCTTTGTTGAATAAATACGATGTTTCTTAGATCACTTTATTTGTTTTGGGGCTCATTCTTATTCTCCAGGTGATCGAGTTTATCCAAGGACTTCCAGGCTGCAAGGAGCAAGTGCGCACCTTCAGAGATGAGGTAAATTATTCTCTTTAATCACGAGTGGAGTCAGAACGACTGTGGGAAATATTGAACTAGTCCTCCATCATGAGGTTTGGCAGCCGGAGTAACTGAAGCATTTTGGGAACAGAATATAATGCACGAGGAAGAGAGCACGGGGCATGATGGGATATGTGAGGAGAGCTCATTGAAACCATTTATAGGCATGTCAAGTCATCCCACGTCACAGCATCATGCCTGCTTACAGCCGACAAGAATGTTAAAGAGGCCAGAGGGCTGCTGCTTTAAATACTCCTGCTGTCTGTCTCTCTTCTTCTCTTATTTCCCATCGCTCTCTCCTCTTGTTCGCTTCTGTGTCTGGTCCTGGGTTTTCTAATGAGTCCTGTCATACATCGAGGTGTAAAAGTCTCAGAGAACTGATGAACATACTTTGTTCTTGTATATTATAAATTATTATATATTTTATAATATGAAATGCTGATCTTTATTAAAACGGCACTGGGCTGTTCTGTTTATGACATTTAGGCAAAATAAGTTGTAATATTGTGTCACTTAATATTAGTTTCCTGTTTATTGAACTGTTGGTAAAAATAATATATATTATTTTAGCATAACTGTAACGTGTTGGTTCTGGAAAGACACGATGAGTCACGTAGTTCGATTCAAACAAAAACATCTTTACCTAAATTCCAAAATATTAACATCAAGAGAGCAAAAACAAACACGTCTTGGGAACAACAACGGTCCACACAGACTGACACACAGGGCTGGCTTAAATGGGGAAGACAATCAACGTAAATGAGGGAGACACACCTGAACAGAATACGTAATTAACAGAAAACTGGGTCACAGGGAAAGCACATGGGGAGAACAAGCATACATTCAACATAAACATGGGGCTGTTACAATAACAGTTTAAGTTTTAAATTCAATTTCACATGAATGTCTTTTTCAATCAATGGCAGCAGCACTCCAAATCTCTCGGACACTTGATTTGTGAAACATAAATTTGCAGAATCTATTCCGAGCTTTGGATTTACTGAGATTGCACTTGTCTCACTGAATCAGCCGTTCCATTCACTCATTGCGCTGAGATCCTATTAGATGTATGGCAGCGGTCTATCTAGTGTTCATTCCTCTCAGCTGAACCTTCATTTAAAACGTGTCTGTGTTGAAAGTGACCAGCATCAGTCATGGTGCAGGTGTGTAAGCTAGAAATAATATCCTACCTTATTACGCGGCGCTTACTTGAAATTGATTTTATTTGTGGATGTTTATTTTTCAGAGAAACAGCTGTGAAAGCATGTTTCCTAAATATCTACAAACATATAATGTAACTTTAGAAAAATCCCCAAACATATATATAGCACCTTTAATTATGTCATCCTGCTATTGCAGACTTGCTCTCTCTTGTTTTATACAAATTTTGTAAAAACCGTTGCGATGATGTTACTAATTATTGGCTGAAACAAGATTTCTTCTATTTGAATAGTTTAAACGTCATGAGCACCGGAGTACACTTCCACATGGTCTCACACAGAACAGTATGACTCTACAGTCTGTCTAATGCAGTAACAGGCATGTGGAGATTTTGCTATATCGATTTAGATCAGCTCAGCTGCTGTGACGTCAAAACCTCGGTTTCCTCCAGATCTTCCTATGTGTTTTTATAATGGGGTTTTTCCCAATTTACCAATAAAACAAGCTCTGTGGTAAATATTACATATGATGCTACTTCATGTTTATCTTTGGAGTGTTACAAGCTATTTGTGCATAAATAAGATCCGTAAAGCTGCAAAGATTAGAGACTCATCCACGCCTTCCTAAACCTCCTCATTTAAACACACCCCACATGTGTGGGAAGATTATTTTTGCTCAGATTGTTGTTGTCGTGTCGAGCATGTTCGGCCAATCACAAAGCTAGAGTAAACAGTTGAGTTGTACTGTTTACAGTGTGCAGCAGGCACGATGACATCACGCGCTGTCTGAAACAGTCCCCAGCATTCACAGGTGCTGTGTAATATCACGCTCCTGCTGTAGTCATAGTTCGCTGGAAAGAGAGTATAGTTCCCAATCATATCAGCCTAGAAAATCATAACTTTTCATTTTCCTTTGGTCTTTGTACACAATGTGACTACAGAGGAATCAAGTTTTAAATAGGGAAAACATCAAAACTCTTTGGTCTTTTTTAAAGTGTGAACCGTCTAGTCAGATTCAGTCAGCTAAAAGTGTTACCGCCAGGCCCGGAGATTGGCTTGAATGGATTCAAGAACCTTTTAACTTCAGGGGAGTGTTCCTTTAAACGGTGTAAACACATTGCAATACACCAAATAGTAAAAGTAATGTTTTTTTAGCAACGTCATACGACCCCTTTAATGACACTTCAACATTTCACACTAAACCAGTTTAACACTGTGAGACTGATAGATCGGTGCTTGTTAGACATGTCACACTGTAGGATTCTGTTGTCCGTTGTAAGACACACAAAATACTAAATATACCCATACACATCCAGTGACTGCGAGCTGCGTTACACGCGAGGCTCAGATGATGACTATCATTAAAGGCATAGAAATAGCAGCAGTAGTGTCATATTTAAGAGGAACAGTGTAATAAGCAGCACTACACTCTCACTGGAAAACAATATGAAAACCAAATTCAACATCATATGAATATGCATTAATTCTGTTCATTGAATAAAACTTTATAAACTAAATATGTCATTCTGCACATTATAATACGGTGCCTAAATTCACTTGTAGTTGTAGTACACAAATGATCATTTTAATATTGTCCCATTATTGTTTATCATTTAGGCATCCATAACATTTAAAATAATTATCAAGTTTGTGTATCAGCCAGAATTTTGTGTCCAGATCAAAATCATCATCATTATTTAAAACATGCTTGCTCTGTTTTCTCTTCATTTTTCTGTATTATATAATAATATAATAGTCTAACTGAGACTTGTCATAGCTCTTGTGTATCGCTGCTCTGGTTTCGTACGCTTCCATTGTCCTCGTTTGTAAGTGGCTTTGGTCAAAAGCGTCTGCTAAATGACTAAACGTTAATGGAATGTAAATGTAGATATAAGACAGTATTTCTATATTTCATATTTTACACTATATGGTGATATAAAATCCCAGAATTTGTGAGCAGAAATGAGATGTTTGTTCTGCGAGAAGTAGTTTAGGACATGCTGTTTCAACGCTGCTGTAGAAAACATCTAGAAATAACACCCAATCAAAGAATAGCACAGGAAGTGCATCTTCTGCTCTGACAGCTGTGTATGTTTATCTGCTGATTTATTGTTGTTTGCTTTCAGCAAATTGATGGCGAGGCCTTCCTGTTGTTGACTCAGGTGGACCTGGTGAAGATCCTCAGCATTAAACTAGGGCCGGCTCTCAAAATATACAACTCCATACTAATGTTTAAAACCACAGAAAACTCTGCCTGCAATGAACTCTGACCAGACAGATGGACGGCCGAGTTCAGAACTGCTTCAGTCAAAGGGCTCATCATGAAGACTCACACCGCACCAACACCATGTAGATCATGTCTGAATGAGCAGGTTATACACTTCTAAAGACATTCAGACTTCACACACACACAAACGTCTGCGCTGTCAGTAATAACCACATTTATACGCACTTATTAACTCACATGAAGATTTCATGCGGTGCCCTTTCATCATAGTGTTGGTGAGAATGTATATTTTACTGCGGGGTTATGAGAGCACTAGCGCTTTTCTAAATTCAGGTGCTAAACGAATGCAACTACATGCACTGAAGAGCCGCACAATGTCTGCTTTTGACTCGTTGTTTTCCGTTACAACTCGTGTTGGTATTTCGCCTTTAATTCATAGCTGTAGATAATTTCTGTGTTTGGAAAGGGTTCTGGACGGAGGACTGGCAGAATGGGGCTGAATATCAGAGCATTAGATAAACACACACAGATCCTCTGTGGTTTCCAGTGTGCTGTGACGCTGCGTCACGGTCCTCGTCGTGGAGTTTATGTGTGGAGACTAAAGTAGAAGGGTAGCGCTCTTTCTTGATTTGTTTTGATACGATGGATGTAGAAACGGAGAACGGAGGGTAAAGCTACACTCAAGGCACAAATAATAATTGTGAGAGCCATATTGGTATTTTGTAATAGAATGTAACTCAATATTCAGAAGGCCTTCATGTACACTGTGTAAGAAGAAAAGTGTCATTTTTCATGCAAATATAGACGTGAGCATTAATTTTTATTTCTGTTGCTGAGGTATGCAGCATTTAAAATGAAATTTCCCATCTATTTATTAAGTAGAGTTTTTCGACTATTTAAAAAACAATGTGCATTGTGGTCATGTATGTTCACAAACTTAAAGAGTTTTTGTTGAAATGCTGTTTCTCCTCACTTTTTATAATGAGTGAACTCGCCGCACTCGGCTGTGTAATTTCCCATTTTCAAAACTCATTATCATGTCACTTTTCTTCATTCCACGAGAGCGAATAATGAGCTGTTAGTTTGGGGATCCAAAAGGTGTAAATAAGCCGTGGTTTAGAGTTGAATTGCAGAAACCAGTGGATGGTCTACTAAACTTCACTGTAATTCATTGCAAATAAACTTGCTGATTGAAAAGTCTTGGTCAACACAATTGTCTTTTTTAATGTTTGCATTATTAATATTATAATGTGCCAATTATTTAATTGCTGGTTTATTATTTGATGGCATTTGCATGCGATAATCCCCAGGGAAGAACAAATACTTGTATTTGAATTTCTTTTATTTCATGCTTAGTATACTGCAAATACATTTTCATATTTACAGCACGTACTTAATAAAATGCCATCCAATTGTACTATAGCATACTATAATTGTGCAGAAGTAGCGCTGAAGTCCAATTAAACGCATACTTAGTATATGTGATTGTGCTAATGTGGACATATTGCAAGTATACTTTAGGTACACTTTAAATATTTACCATTTAAAGGACAATACTACACAGTCCTCATTAAAAGTGACATAAACATGCATTTTAGATGTATTAATAAGAAATATGCATTGTGTACAAGTAATAAATACTCCAAATAAAGTTGATTGAAAATGTTTATATCATTAGGTCTCGAGTTGTCTGTCAGTAAATATGTTAATAGATTTGAACTCTACTTAGTATGAAATAAATATATTTTAAATATATGACTTTTTTACTAGGGTATTGTTACGAAGGGGACCGAAGGTCGAGAGGGGATCCAGATGCAAAACTTTATACAAAATTAGTCAAACAGCAGCAGTACAATCCGCGGGTCAGGGCCAGCCACAAACGATCAAAAACAAGGAAAATACAGGAGCTAGAAACAAAGGATAGGCTATACAATAATCAGCGCAAGAGAGAGGGTGAAGGCTTCTTTTAAGCTAGACTGAGGGGAACACAAGACAGAACCAACCAATTACAACGAGACACGTGAAGCTAGGAAATGCAAGCAAGGGACCAATGGGGACATAACACACAGTCCGGGGCGGAGCTCGAGGGCACTCTGGCTGGTGATCGTGACTGGTTTACCTCTGTAATTGATTTCTTGACACCTGTTTCAAAATAGTAATGTTTTGAACATCAGCTATGTTCAGAACAGCAGACTATCCATACTTGCAGTGCAGTTTGTGAATGTGTATGCATGAATGGGTTTAGACAAATCTGCTACACTTCCCTAAATGTGTGCCATATACCAGAGCACACTGTATAGAATTCCACAATGCAGCGCAGCTTTGCATTTCCAGTGTTATGAACATTGGCTACTTCAGTATATGTATTTGTGTGTGTGTGTGTGTGTGTGATAAAATACACATGTGCCTTTAGTAATGATGTTTGGTTTTGTCACTAAACCTGCCCTTAAAATGGAACAGGACAAATGCTCTCAATGAAAGAGCTGCATACTGGAGAAAGGAAGATCTCATTCTTTAGTGTATAAGAATCACACTCACTCCTGTCTACTGTTACCAGTGATTTATATTGAGCCCTGGAGATGTAGGAAGATGATGTGCTCAGTAATGGTATTCTCTAGAGATTAATTTATTAACAGACCTCTACTGCTGATAGCACAAGTCTGAACAAGACTGTTGTTGAAAGGAAGCTTTATATTTATGTATACATTTATTTCTTTGACTTCATACATACAGTACATTTAACCTAGATTACAGTCTTAGTTTTAAGAGATATATGTGTGCTTTTGACACACAGGGGACTTGGACAGTATTTATGTATTCATGCTTCATCGGTAACCAGAGTTCGGCTCAAGATCTTTACTATTTAGGTGTGCATGCTATTTGCTCATGTTAAATTAGTGTCAGTATAAGATGATGTGGATAATTGTACTGCACCTGCGTTCTTTCCAGCTCCATCTTCACTCAACATACATTAAACAAACCTGCAAAATAATCTGTGTTGAAGTTTTCCTGATTACAATATATTTTATTCAATTTTATTGTCTTTTTGATTTGAATAGTTCAGTAAATGTGTTTTTATTTTACTCCTTTTGTAAAGCTCATTGGACAGCCTCGGGTTGTAATGAATGGTGCTACATAAATAAAATTGACATGGCTATTGGAAAAATGCCAGACTGAATAATAAATGTCAGATGCTCAAAGGAGGAGTTCTGGTGGCTGAGAAGGACGGAGGCTTGTGTCCTTGCATTGATTACTGTAATCTCAGTTGTGTTGCGGTCAAGTATAAATATCCTCTTTCTCTGATCTCGGCCACCCTGAATCTGCTGAGGAGAGCAACAGTGTTTAAAACGCTCAGCTTCACAGTGCTTATAATCCTGTCAGAATGCAGACGGGAGATGAATTAATAACACCTACAGGCCACTCTGAGTATCAGGTCATACCGTATGGCCTACCCAACGCTACCTCGGTATTCAAGTGCTTAACGAACAAGGTCTTCTGAGGTTTCCCAGCCAACACTCATGTCCTTGTGTCCTCTGGAAAACTTCATCCATTTGCTGTATTCTCATGCAAACTTGGTCACATGATTACATAGCCAGTAAGCTGGCAGTGGATGAGTGGTGCCACTAGTTAAAGGGTTTGTGTCACTCGTTTTTAAGTTACTGTCTAGGATAGTGGTTCCCCAACCTGGCCCCAGGGCACCCCAATAGTACACATTATGGATGTCTTCAGTCCTTTCCTAGGGACTGGAGTTGAGAACCACTGGCCTAGGGTCCAAGAACAATAAGGTAGATATACTCTCCCAGCTTCATTCTGCTGATTTTTCTGCTTAAGAAACCGAAACCTTACCTGACTTCCAGCCCTAACCAACGAACCCTGGATGAGCAGATTACTGAAGCCACAATCACAGAACCAGCCTTACGGGGGTGCACTGGAGGGATAAAACACACATTTCCATCTCACTGTGGTTAATTCTGCTGTATTCCATGCTCTCTGCCCTAAACAGTGGACATCCCGGCATCCACCCGACTCTTTCACTCTTGAAGAATCAATACAAGAAGAAGGTCAGGCTCTCAAGAGGTGACATGCAAGTCCCAGATACACAGGCCTTTTGACCATCGCCCTGCCACTTCATACCCCAGCAGCTTCACACCGAGCTTTCACATGTCCCTGTTGAATCCTCACTTCTTCAGCCTCAGAGGAGGATCCAGTCTTCACTTCAGTGTCTGTAATGTCAAATGCATGTAATTACAATTTGTTCTCAAAAATTTGAGTAACTGTTTTATGAAAGCAATATTAATTTAAATTGTTCTTCTAAAAGCTTGTTCTAAAAGCTTATTACCCTACCCTACATTATGAAGGGTTTCATTTCATCAGCGAACCAGCACGACCATGCCATAATTTTCCTGCTACGCCAGTAATAAGTGGGATTTAGAGCTCAGGTGTTAGACTCAGATTTACTCTGCAGACCCATGAACAGAGAGGACAGATTCCAGATAGCATGCTTCCAGTGGGCCTTGTGCCATTAAGATATGGGAATGCAACAGATAGCTTTTTTTATTTTATCAATAACAGATGAAGCTATATAATAATATGCAACATAATGTCTGCTGTTACACGGAATAGCGAAAGTGTTTTTGTTAACTAAAAACTAACCATCAGTTCAGATGGTAATGGAAAGCTCAAAGCTAAAATAGAAAACTGCTACATCTCTCAAACGTATTTGCTCCATTTGAGCTTTTATTGACATTCATCACAGTATTACTCAGAGCCATTAGAAAAAAAGCTGCATGGTCCATATATGAGCAGGAGACCGCACACTCCCAATTCACATAACATCATTAAAATGCTGATTTCATTTACGCTAACTAGGTCTATGTCATCCCTCTTATAATTACAATCATCACAGAAAGTGAGCAGACAACACATAGCAGCTGCAGAAGAGTCCCAGTCATGTTTTCTCTGTGTGAACTTGTTTTCCTTCTTCAGCATCACAGCAACATGCATCAGCATCTCCATGGAGACCTCCATTCTCCATCCTAATGTTCTAAAAGCAGCCGGTGACATTCTGTGTGCTCCAGCATATTCAAATATGAACTGCAGGTCTTTATTATTTTCAGCATAGCACGCTTGGGTTAATTTTTTATTTTTTTAAAAAGCATATGCTTGTTAAGTGTGTCTCAAATCATACCAGCTGGTTTGAGCTGATTTAAGCTGGACACGCACTGGTCCTAAACTTCTTGGCCACAATTATTGGCACCGCTAGAATTTTTAATGAGTAAAATATTTCCACTGATATTCACTCCAGGGTGATTATGAACATGAAAATATCCAGCCCTTGCTTCCTGTTTTTAGGCTTTGTTTTCTATTCTATATATATTTCTGTGAAATATATATAGGAGAGAAAACAAAGCCCAAAATCTCTTAATCTTCAACACAATGAAAAACCAAAGAATATATTTCTTTTATGCTGCAAAAGATAATTGGGCTTCACAAATTAGTGAAGTGGTTTTAAGAAAAGAGCTGGAGCATCAGGGAAATGATTAAGAATTTCCAATCAACATACGATGTTGGGAAGCTGCCTGGAGGAGGACGTGTGTCTCTATCCTCCTAATACACGGTGAGGAGTAGAGATTGAGCGGCTAAAGACTCTTCAAGGATCACAGCTGGAGAATTGAAGAAAATAGTTGAGTCTCAGGGTCAGAAAACCTTTAGAAAAATAGTCAAGCAGCCCCTACATCAGCACATGTTCTTCAGGAGGGTTTAAGAAGAATTCTCCTCGCTCATCCAACAAACAATCTCCAGCATGTTCAGCAGTCAGACAGGACTGGAACTACAAATGGGACTGTCTTCTATGATCAGATGAAACTAAAAAAATTGCTTTTTAGCAGCAAACACTCACGATGTGTTTGGTGAACACAGGGATAAAAAGTACTCCATGTGTACAATGAAGTATACTGCTGTTTCTGATGTTGTGGGTCTATATTTCATCTTGTGAGTGATTCTGGATGAAGCAATGTTCTCTTTTCTCTTTTCATGTGTTCTCAAAACTCTTCAGGCATTACAGGAGAAACATCAGAGGTGTTATATTCGGAAAAGGACAAAGCAATAATTGGGTGGCTAACGTGTATTGGAGAAAAACATTTATTTCATCATGAATGAGTTTTTTTCCCATTTTCAATTGTTTTACTTCAATGATAGGTTAGAATTTTGTGAAATGTTTGAATGAAAGATCAAGAGGATAAACAATGCAGATTTACTTTCACAGCCACCTTTGCTCAGATTTACCAAGGGTTCCAATAATAGTGGAGAGCACTGTGTGTTCCTGTTTAGTTCCTGGTTTGTCTTGATTGGTCAGGTTCAAACGTTCCTTCATTAGTTGGTTCTATCCACCTGTATTTATTATGTATCTCGTTTGCTCCTAAGTTGCCTGGTCTTTATAAGCATTTAGTTTTGTTGTGTTCTTTGTCCTGGATTGGTGTTTAATAATGGAATACATGAGCTGATGCTGATTTAATGGAATTACATCATCTTAATGTTTATCCCTTCGTCATGCGTATTACTACAACTATGTCTCATGACACCGTGCTTCAGAACATGCCTAACCAGAATATGCTGGAGGTTTTATGCAGGGACTGTAGACAGTTTTTATAGTAAGTATGGCAAACATCTGGCATTATGGGATGGCGACTGAATTTTGTCACTGTTTTCATGACATTAAATGATAACGTTCTTAACCCATTCTCTTTACCCTATTCAGTACAAAGTAAATGTAAATCCTAACCCTAACCCATAACATAAGGCATAGGTAATAATGGTGGGCTACACAATAACTTGACAAGTTCCAGTAAATGAAACCAATAATAGGAGGGTAATACCAAGGTAGTCTTGCGTAGACTAGATGGTTTTGTCCATTTACTGGTTTATTGTGGCCAACAACTGTTTATTGTGACAGGGAGAGCAGACTGGCTGCATGTACAGTAAAGCAACTGAGCCCAGTTCAAGCTGTTCCTCATTGCTGTTTAGGGTGAGAGTATCTGAGATAGATTAAATCATGCTGTGGAAAGAGTGATGCATCTTTTAAAGATTTGACACAAACCTTGCAACCTTACATTAACAGATAATTTCACGTCACGTAGCATTCTAACCTGTCCCAGAAATCTAGCACTAGTGAATCAGGACGATGTATTAGGCCTAGGCTCCTATATCTCCTCAGTTTCATTCTGGTAAATCTGAATGTGTGCACAGCTCATGAGCTGTCTGGTTGTTTGTTGCTGTTATTTGCTGTTTCTTCCATTGGTTTACATTGTGTAACCTCCACCGACCTGCAAATAAAGCTTGCAGTTGCTCCCACAGCCTGCTGTAGGCCTGTAGAAGGCTCATTACAATAATCATTCAGCTAATATGGTAAGATCCCTTAACCAGTTAACAGGTTATACCCCCTGCTGGAGAAAAATAGTGGTTAGGTATGTTTTGAAGCTGGGGCTGGTCCTTTTACTGGTTTATGCTGGTCATGTGCTGGCAAGACCAGCATAAGCCAGTAAAAGTCCAGCATAAACCAGCATACCAGCTTCAAAACATATCTAACTAGCATACGGTATGCCGTTTGTTTCAGCAGGGCTTACTAATAGTTTAACAGTCTAATGTTATTTTTTTCCTGTTAGGTTAGCATTTGTAAATGACTGCAGTTGTCTAAAGAACCGTTTCCAATTGTTGTTTTGTTTAAATGTGAAATATGGAAAATATGACTTGATTTTTCGGATTGCAAACAGATGCTATTCCATGACTGGTGTTCTGCTGGAGCAAAAGCTGTTTTGAGGAGTGATGTCCCAATGCCTTAACATGAGCCACAGATGCACATGTGCTGTGATGAACTGACCGAGACCAGCTTCATCCGTTCACACTGCAGCCCAAATATCTCAGCCAGCAAAGACAAGAGCAAGACAGTGAAAGGAATGCCTCAGAAAGGAGATATGGCACCCTTTCAGAGCTACTGTGAATGGTATGTTTGCACTGACTTTAACATATCCTAATAAGCCTGAAGAGAACTTCTCCGATTCTTCTCATTGCTCAAACTGCTCTAGATGTACTGTACACTCTCAGAAATAAAGGTACAAAAGCTGTCACCGGGGCAGTACCTTTTCAAAAGGTACATGTTTATACCTATAGGGGCATTTTGGTACATTAAAGGTACATATTAGTACTTGAAGTGTACATATTTAAACCTAATAAAGTATACTATTTGCAGTAGTGACAGCTTTTATACTTTTATTTCTGAGAGCGCATGCCATTATTTCTTCTTATTTTCTCCATTAGCACTTTACAAGCCACTCAATTGTACCATAAATGTCACAACGTGACTGGTCACTCAGAGAACTTATTCATCTGAGTATTCTGAAAGCATCTGTAATGAAATGGTAGCAATTTGTATTACATCTCAATAGAGAAAGATTCTATTTTTCTGAAATGATGATGTATGTACTGCATCTATCAGCCGGGAAAACTTGTGATTACTGCTTTCATTAGGTCTGTGGTTGTTTTATTGCTTGTGGAAACAGCAACATGAGTTTAAAACACCCTTTGGTTGGCCGTCTTTGGTAATTGTACACTGCTGCTGATGTCTTGACCCACAAGAATAAGATGTGAATGCGAAAAAAAACAGCAGACAGTCTACTAACAGTAAATAACTTCACAACTTCATGTCAACTGCAGTAGCTGTCATTAGAGTATTAGTAGACAGTCTGCTGAATATCTGCTAACACTTTATTTTGATGGATCCACCAACACACTTTCTAATGACTATAAATACTGCAACTATGTGTCAACTTGTTCTACTAACTATATTCCAACTTCAGTCAACTATTACTCAAATGAGTGATAGTTGACAAGTAGCTGCAAAGTTAATTATAGGTAGCAGAAGGTCTAAAGAGAGCTATTGAAAAGTCTTTCCTAAAAAAGGAATGTTAAGAAAAAAGGAAAAGAATGATAGATTTAACACCTCTGATATCAGCGCCCCCTGGAAGTGCAGATTTGTACCAAAAATAAACACATAACTAAATAAAAACACTAACACTTTATTTTAAGGTGTCTGTTACATGCGTTTACTTTTACAATAATAATAAATTGTGCATGATTGCATGTAACCCTAAACCAAACCCTAATCCTAACCCTATTTCAAGTACATGTAGTTAAATAACCCAAAACACTTCGATGATACTAAAACATGGTTCATACAATGAGAAACCCATTATTGCATATTTTTCTGAACAATATACATATGCTGTTATTGTTTAATTCAGAAAGAGTCTTAAGCATTAGTGCTGCTTCATACTGCCTAAAAAACGGCAACACACACTGTATTCCCATGGTTAGGGATGGGTGTGTGTTTACTCTGTTGGTGTTTGTGGAGGCAGTATGTGATCTAGTCTTCTGGTTGTTTATGCACTGGCTGTTCACCAACACACTCCCACAAACACCTTTTTAAAGGCTGTATATGTGTCTGTCACCTCCAGACTACCCTGTGTTGGAACGTAACATGAGACGGGCTTGTGTACATGCTGGGGTGATAGATGAATCCTTGTGTGTGAAGGGTAATCCATCTGTGGTCTGAATTCTGGCCACACGTTATGTAACACAAAACTGTTGGAGCAGTATTCAACACTGTCAACCTTGTATTAGCATACACAAAATGAGTTGAAAACTAAACGACAGCATGTACAGTATGTGGTTTTCATGTGATGAACTAATGTAAGAAGCATGCATGCATTCCTCCACGATGAGCACGTATCTGGGATTCATGACAGTATCAGGCTTTCCTCAGCTGTCTCTTAAGATGATCGTCTTGTCATGAATAATAAAATGAAAGAGCAAACGCCAAAATCCTGCGTCATTGCGATGGTGGGATTCTTGATTTTTTCCCCCAGCATGTGCAGAATAGCACTCATTAATTGAAGAACAGGCCTATTTTTAGACTCTCTTTGACTATAGTGATCACACCTACGCTGTCTGCAGTGTTAGATTCATCCTCCACTGCTCTTAAGACTCACGTCTCTATCCACCTCCTCTGTGATGCTGGCTGAATTATGCGCTCATGTAGGAAATGAAGATGTTGATGTGGTCCTCATGAAGAGCGCTCTATAAGCTCAAAGGCTCCGTGCACGTTTTTCCCACAATTAAATCTATCAGCATGTCATCTGGTCTTACAAGGAATCCTTCTGGAGCAATTCACTCATGAAATTTAAATAATCTTCATTACTTAGATTTTATCAATGGACTTTATTTCTTTTTAATGGAGCACAAAAGGAGATGTTGGGCAGAAAGAATAAGCTGCAACAGATCTGGATGATTTATACCACCAAGTTCCAAAATGAATTGACATTAAAGCAGAAGTACCATATAAAAAGAGTATAGACCAAACTGTTTGTCTGTATATATATATATAAAAGTATACAAAGTTTCACTCCTGTGTAAAATGTAGCTACTCACAGAAAATGTTATTCTCTGCTATAGTTCTCAAATGTTATTCTCACATCCAAGTTTGCATTTTGAAAGTTGGCACATCATGTTCAGTTGTGAGCTGGGTGGGAAAATGAACGCCGTCACTAGCCAAATGTGGGTAATTTTTCACAGGGGCGAGTAATTTTTCCCAATGTGTCAGACGACTTGTGTTGGAGTGGCCTTTGACAATAAAATGTCTCTTTGTTAAATAAATGACAAAGAATGTGACCAGCAAAATCACTTCACATTTTGTCCTGGGTTTAGTTCTTTTAAAGAAACATCCACAGCTTTGTTTTCATTTTACATACACAATAAATTATTTCAATTGAAGATAACAAATGGTTGACAAAACAATTGAGTTTCTGGCATGATGTGTAAGACAGGAACGTCTCGGTTACGTATGTAACCCTCGTTCCCTGAAGAAGGGAACGGAGACGTCACGTCGGTGACCGACGAATAG
>JAUMHR010000079.1:1430037-1444577 GCA_032361145.1 Enteromius fasciolatus
CGAAAATAATCGAATCGTTGGCTTAAGAAATCGGTATCGTATCGAATCGTCTTGAAGGCTCCGATTTACACCCCTAGAATCGCTAGACTGCTTTTGCCGTGATGATTGTGTCGGGGGATCTCGTGCAATCCCGAACCCCGGAAGGGTGGCTTGTATTATCATCAGGAGTGCTGTCTCGTAAACTTGTGAGAAAGAAGGGCCTTTGAAAATATTCCGGTACTTAGAGAACCATAAAAAAAGCTGATACGCTGACGGTTTCACATTAGCAACTGGATACGAGAGCTGAGCGTTGGGCTTTCGAGAGAGGCAGTAGCAGCCAGGTTTGCTGTTTGCAGCAACACAGTGTGTTTGGATTATATTGATTCCCTGTACCTCTTATAGAGGGTTTGAATAAAGCAAAAAATCAAACAATTTTTGATCTACTGCAATAAAGAGATTATTTACATCAAGGCCAAAATTACACAATAAGGCTTTAAAATAAGCTAAACAATCAAGATATTTTGTACCTACCCACTGTCTTGGAAAACCAGAATAGAGGAGGCTTATTTTCAAAACATAATATAGCATTTTAATTAGTGCTGTACGATTAATCATATTACATTACAGCAAATGTTGCGATTATATTAAATAAACGAATGCACTCATGGATGTAACAAGACATTCATTCTTGCGTTCACACCAGACACGAATGAAGCATTAAGTTATTTACATGTTAAGTCAATTCAAAGATGCAATTAGACATCCTGCAACGCCGGTTTTACACTGCATGCATAAGCAGCGCGGAAATGATGCAGAGCAGGATAGCGCACGCCGATTGTGCTTTCATACTGGCAGCAAAGTCTAACACAGCTTGTACTGCAGCAGGCTATAGACAAGCATCTTTCTGTTGTATTTTCCAGTGTTCTTCTCCGAACACTGCGTGCATTGATTTATGTAATTTCCAGCAAACTTTGTTAAGAGACTGTCTATTTCATCGTTCACACAATAACTTGAGCAAAGTTTTCAATATGTGTATATGAAAAAATAGCAGAGCTTGTCAGGAAAAATTATGTCTGACCCTTCTCACATTTTGTATAAGAAATATAAAATTTTGCCAGGCAACAGAAGGCTTGCATGCAGATGCTAGATTGAATAGGTTACACTTTTGAGATCCAAGACAAATGTTTGGAAAGAATTCCAACAATAAAGTGTATTTGGATTGAATAATTGAATTAAAAAACTAATCTTAAAGCTAACAAATGCCTCTAGTTTTAGCTCTGGATTTTTTGCAAAAACAGTTGCTAGGTGTGACATCCAGTCAACATTTCTTTTTATTAGCACCTTGTGAAATGTTTCTCAAAGTGCTTTCTTGTATCACAGTTCTCTTGCAGCTCTGGAAACCCATGCCTACCATAAAGAGATAACGAGCGATGAATGTCTTTTTGCAGTCTGTGGAACACATGTTTGAAGATTAGGTGTTCTCATGTTTGTTTATATAATCTCCAGCTCTTCCATCCTGAAGCTTCCAACTCCTTTAACATTCTGTGGATTTATGGCTTGGTTTTCTCTAGAAGAAAAGTACGATTGTATATGTGCGGTGGATGGCACTATACTAGTCATCGTTGACATAACGTGCTTTATTCTCTTGGATTATAAATACACCACACTAATGGTGTTCAGGTTCTTTGGCATTCTTAATTTAATTAGACATTTACAAATTAATATAGATGGATGTTTGCTTAATAGATAAATCTTCAGTATTTCTCTTGGCTCCTCCCTAATAATTTTATAGTGAATTGACCATTTTATGTATTTATGAATTAATTTGTTCATTTCTTAGAAGAGGTTGGAAGACTCTTGCTCTTTAGACATCCCTCTCCTCTCAGTCTCTCTCTTTGCCCCTGTCACTGATATTTGATGAGTTTACCCAAAGAGTCAACATCAAAAGAGGAAAACACCAATACCTCTTATTACTCTCTGAATGTAGGATTCACCTGGGATCTGACTAGTTCCTGTGTGTCAGCATTTAGCCATCATTTTGGTCATCACTTGCTTTGACTGACTGATGCGATGGTAGGCATGTCCTGATTTTGCTGAGTTCGACGTGTTCCTAGGACAACATATATTGTTGGCCCTGGAACAACATTTTAATTAAAAATTTTAGTTTTGATCATATCTCAATACCTAAACCTAACCCTACCCATGAGTAATGCCTAAAATTTAATGATAGATGACTGACACTGATGTACAAGCACTAAACACTGATTGTATGCCTAAACTTCAAAAAACGACATAAACTGGTTCTTCCAATCTGATTGGCTAATCACAATGTTGTTCCAGGGTCAACAAAGATGTTAACCCAGAGACACGCGGAACTCAGCAAAATCAGGTTCTGTGCAATGGCGGATCTGATGTTTGTCAAGGTTTTTGATTGTTTGCTACAGAGAGAACATTCATACGTTTTTTTATTTACGGTAATTGAAAAAAATAGCCTATAACACTGGAGCAGGACAGAAACTTATGGGATCATAAGATGAATCCTTGTGTACTTCAACTTATGGACTTTAGCAGGTGGGAACGTGACACTGTTGTGGATGGGAGCAAGATAAAATATGACATTTTTCAAGAGTGGGATAGAATCTTATGGTTGCAAAGAAAAGTGTTGCTTGCACAGAATTCTGCTGATGTGATGGCCAGTTGAGTCAAGAGTATGCTATAATATGTTGTGCTTCAAAATGCTTTGCCAAACTGTGGCCAAGTGATGCCAATTAAAAAAAATGTCTTTTAAATGTTTATTTTGGGCATTTTTGCTGTTGTTTAAAATGACAGGAACAGGACCTCAAGCCAGGACTCAAACTCAGGTCAGCCAAAGCATTGCTGCATGATATGTTAGCTAACTGCACACAAGGCTGTATCTCCAACAGAAATATGTGGTTTAAGTGTTTATTTTCACATCAATAAATAGAAAGCATTAAAAATGGTGTAGGATTGCACATTGTAGGATCTAGTGACCCTACAGAGAGAAGAGCAATGAGCCTCAGGGGATTTCTATCTAAAACTGTTAATTAGCATGCAGTAAACCAATCTTTATAAATAAAAACAGCTCTCTGTGACCCAATAATTTAGGCTGCATTTGTGAAATTATTTTTTTGTTTACTTGCTTTTTCCTAATAACATAGCTCTAAGATTGAGGTCGTCCATTTTAGTAAAGGGATACTTTATACAATTTAAATTTGAAAAGATAATTGATTGTTTTTGTTACATATGTACTGACATTGGCTTCCGAAATCAAAATTCCAGACTTTGCCTTGTACATATGCAGTCTTCTTTTCATTTCAAACTAGCATTTTTAAGGAATCAAGACATGGTGAGATATTCTCAAATCATGTTAAGAGTTGTCTTACATTTCAATATTGATTCTTCATAATTCTAACTCTGGAGCACAAAAACAGTCATAAGTAGCACAGGTATATTTGTAGCAGTAGCCAACAATACATTGTATGGATCAAAATCATTAGGATATTAAGTAAAATTTTTTTTTTTTTTTTTTTACATTTCCTACCGTGAATATATCAAGCTTAATTACTTTTATTAGTAATATGCTTATAGCAGTCTAAGAACTTCATTGGAATTCAGTTTTTTTTGTCAGTATTTAGATTTTTTGCACCCTCATATTCCAGATTTGAGTAAATATTATCCTATCTTAACAAACATCATCAACAGAAAGCTTATTTATTAATCTTTCAAATTGACACTTAAGACTGCTTTCGTGGTGTAGAGTCACAATTATGCAACTATCATGACTTTGTTTTGCTTGCTCTGTGTACAAACCAAGACATAATGCTGTGATCCTAAACATTTAAAAACCTTTAGACCAGCAACCAGTGAACAACACCCAGAGCTTGATGTAGAGATCAAAGATAAAATGCTTGAATCAAGCCTAAAGCCTCCAGCTTACTTCAACACTTGTTTATTCCTTTATTTGCAGGCTTGTATTGCCGTAGCAATGATTGCAACAGGTGGGGTGATCACGGGGCTTGCTGCGTTGAAAAGACAAGACTCTACCCGTTCTCAGTATCATCTGCCAAGCCAGAGCCCCACACCTGCACCTGAGAAGAAATGCACCAAGCGTAAACCCAGAGCTGATGTGGTGGTGGTGAAAGGGAAGATCAGACTGTATTCGGCCTCTGGTTTCTTCCTGGTTTTGGGAGTGCTGATCCTCCTGGCAGGCATCGCCATGGCTGTTCTAGGATTCTGGCCTCATAAGGACCAGCAGAAGGCACCAGAAAGCAAGTTGTCCATGAACGATACGCAGGTGGGCTCCATTGCGCAGTTTTTGGAGAAGCACCTGCATTCAGAGAAGATGAAAATGTTGGGTCCCTTCACAATGGGAATCGGGATTTTCATCTTCATCTGTGCTAATGCCATCTTACATGAGAACAGGGATCGCGAGACAAAGATCATTCACATGAGGGACATGTACTCGACGGTCATAGACATTCACAGCCTGCGGACTAAGGAGCAGAAGTGTACGAACGGGGCCTACATGGGTCCCTACGGGGAAACAGAGATCCGTTCCTTCGGTCTGGACAGTCAGTTTGCATCACGGCTAGCAGCAAACACATTGATGTCCTTCTCCAGTGTCGATGGGGAAGTACGATTCTCCCACAGGACCAGCTCAGCTGAGGATGACGAGGGTCTGATGAGTGAGGCAAGAGGCGGATTGGGCCTGTTGTCGCCTACCTACAGAGACCGCTCCGAATGTATCTTTGGGTTCCAGGATGATGGTGGTCGTCGGTGGGAGGACAAACGTGGAGCGCTCAAGAAATGCCAAACACGCTCCATCGTTTCCTCTTCCATCAGCGCCTTCACGCTGCCCGTCATCAAACTCAACAACTGCGTCATCGACGAGCCTGACATCGACAGCATCACGGAGGACTTAGAGCCAAACAGAGTCCACTCCAGACCTCCGTCAATGGAATCATTAACAGTCCCTGTTCCTGACGTCGCCAAAGCTTTCAAGCCTCCGGGTGGCCTCCTGCTCCAGAGCAACTCGGCCACTGAATCCCCGAGCTCTGCATCGTCCCATTCCTCACTGTCTCCTGGATCCACCAGTGGTAGGTTCCTGTCCCCGGGAGCGGCACGTAAAGACTTTGGCTCCAATAACTCCCTCCACATGCTGTCAGCCCATTCCAAATCTCTGGATTTAGAGCGAGGGCCCACAATGCTCACTGTCCAGCCTGAACAGAGGAAGCACCCGAGCTGGCCCAGATTAGACCGCAGTAATAGTAAAGGATACACCAAACTGGAGAACAAAGAGGACCCTATGGACAGGCTAATAGTGCCCCCTTTGGCTGTGAAGAAGGACTATACTAAAAAAGAGAAACTTCTCATGATCTCAAGGTCTCACAATAACTTGAGCTTTGAGCATGACGAGTTTATGAGCAGCAGTCTGAAGAGAGGCACCTCAGAAACTCGATTTTAAAACTGAGCTAGTCTCAAATATCAACCCTGTGGCTTTTGGCGTTCACGATCTGCCTGCAATACAGAAGACAGTACCTGCTGTTTTTTAAAATTAAGGCCCTTGAAAGCTCTGTTATGCTGCTTTTAATGCTGCAGAATGGGTAACACTTTAATTTGATGCTCCCTTTTGAACTTTTTTTTGACAATAAGTAACATTGCATCTACATGCCAACTCGCATTAGAGTATTAGTAGACTGTCTGCTTAATGTCTGATAACTCTTTATTGTGACATTCTATGGACTATAAGTAACTTTGCAAATACGTGTCAACTTATCCTTATACTAACCCTACCAGTCTACTAATACTCTACTAACACTCTGAGAGTTGGTAGATACAGCAGGTAGGTGCAATATTACTTATAGCCAACAGAATGTATTAAAGGGACCATTAAAGGAACACCATTAAAACAAATCTTATTTTCCAACTCCCTTAGACTCAAACAGCTGAGTTTTACTGTTTTTGAATCCATTCAGTCAATCTCCGGCTCTGGCAGTAACACTTTTAGCATAGCTTAGCATTGGTCACTGAACCTGATTAGACCGTCAGCATCTTGCTCAAAAATGACCAAAAATTTTTCCTATTTAAAACTTTTCCTATTTAATCTTCTGTAGTTACATCATGTACTAAGACCGATGAAAAATTAAAAGTTGTGATTTTATACTCTCATTCCTGCGTAATAATCAAGAAACTTAGCTGCCATGCAACGATATCACACAGCGCCTGAAAACAGTTCCCAGCATTTTCAGGAGCTTAAGCAGTGCCCATAAAAGTAATCCCCACATTTAGATGCACTGCATAATATCATTGCATCAGTGTACCCATAGTACGGCAGCAAAGTTTCTTAATTATTTCTATATAGTTAAAGTATAGTTCCTAGACAGCCTAGAAAATCGCAACTTTTAATTGTCTGTTATGGTGCATTCACACCAGATGCAAATGAAGCATTAAGCGAATTACATGTTAAGTCAAGAGATTAGACATCTTGCGGCACAATTCGTGCAAATTAAGTGTCACGATTTGTGCGAATTGAGTGTTTCGCGCGAATAGCTCAAGTTGAAAAATCTGAACTTTAGCGAAAATTTATGCCGCATTAACCAATCGTGAGCTTGCTCTAGTAGAGACGTGATTGCCAGCAAGCAGAGGCAGAATTACGAAAATATAGAGGACAAAATCATCATCACTGCATATGGAGGAGCTGTACGACACATCTCCATACATTAATAGAAACAGGAATAAAAATGATACTAATACTAGATTCATTAAAGGGTCACAACACCCCCCTGTTTCAGAAGTGCTTTTTCACACCTCTGGTTTTAAAAAACTTTCTGAAAAGGGGCGTTGTTCACTGGGGGTAAGGGGTGGGGGTAGAGTGTGGAGACAAGGCGGAGACTGCATTAAAGGGGGAGTGACAATAAGTGAAAAAATTTTGCTAATTTGCACACCAACAATGTAAAACACACACGTAGGCAAGATGGACAGCGACACCGAGAGCAGCAGCTACAGCGGTTCTTAGAGCAATGTGGAAGTGGAGGACTTCTCCCCACCAGCATCCCCACACTTTGATCAAAATTATGACAGTGCAGGTCCACTGCTATGGTGGCAAATCTATGCCAATAAAACGCGAGCGCACCACTGATGCTGATGTGATTCGCGCCAGCATCAGTGGTGCGCACTGATCTACACGCGAAGAAACGGGAGCCGCAAGCTCATTTCAAAACCGCGTGCGCACGTGATATGTCATCTGCGCACAATTCAAGCACTCGCGCGAGCATGAAATGTCATCTGTGCGCAATTCAATTCAGTTCAGCACGCATCCAAACTTTAGCTCTGGTTGCATCGCGGGGAAACGAAAACAACTCTTTTGTTTTGTTACAATGAAGAAAGGCACAAACACGAACTACATCTCAGAAACAGCAAGCCAGCCAACGTAAACAAGTGACACAAGTGCTAATTTTCAATGCATAAATACTGTGATAGCTCATGCAAAGCACGGTGTTTGGATTAGACGAGTCCTTTGTCATGTATAATGTTACACTGCTCATTAATAATGCATTAATAGGGCCGTCAAGCCGATGACGTAGATAGGTACAGTACAAGCCACGCAGCGAATGAGCGCTAAAAAAACACGCATCTACATCACGGGCTCAAACGTAACTTTTAAAACTGGATGCACGAAATGGTCCAAAAAGCGCCAAAATGACCAATTTCCACTTTGTAACATTTTTAGTGACATATATTATTGTTATAAGCAATGTATAACATGTATATATCTGTAAACAACTCAAAAAAAGTGTTTGTGACCCTTTAAACCAAAGTTTGCCTATTAGATATACTCAAAACGACCACTACAGAGACTGGAAGCGCCTGACCGAATCCCCTCCTGTGAATTTGCGTTTGCTGTGAAGCGAATTTCACGCGCGAAGTAAACTCAACACGCGAGTAAACACGAAATGTACAAGCGTCCAACTACAAGACGCGTCTGGTGTGAACGTAACATTAGTCCTAGTACATGATGCAACTACCGAAGAGTCAAGTTTTAAATAGGAAAAATATCAAAACTCTTTGGTCGTTTTTGAGCATGATGCTAAATCAGATTCAATTATTTATGCTAAGCTACAGCTAAAAGTATTACCGCCAGACCCAGAGATCAACTGAATGGATTCAAAAACAGTAAAACGTAACTCTAAAATTGAGCCTGTTTTCAAAAATAGTGAAGTGTTCCCTTAAAGGGAAACCGCAAAATTATATTTCACCATGAATCTGAAATACAAAAGTGAGCCGTAATATAGACATGAATAAATAAATAAATAAAGGTATGGGTACAGCAAACAATTTGGTAACTAACAGGTTAGTGAAACTTGTTCAGATGTGTTTGTAGTGTTTTTGTTAACATTCAGACAGGATCTACTGTCTGTTTGAGTACAGTATGTGTGTTGTACCAGCACTGCTAGTTATCTTACTTTATATAGTTTATTGTTTAAAACACGCACACACTGATATTTTTGAAGAGAACTTGTCTGTGTATAATTTATCTCTTTCTCAGAATAAACACAATCTTTCCAGATTATGTGGTCCTATTTTTTGTTAATTCCTGTTTGTAGCACACGATTTAATCAGAATTTCCTGTACCAGTAACTGAGCACACTCATATTAATAGGATAACAAAAAGCTCACAAAAAACAATAATTATAATAATATTTCTCTCTCTCTGTTTATATGTATATAGATTGCCATATTTGTGACTTCAAACAAAACAATTATCATTACTGCAACAAATAAAATTAATTACCTTTTAAGCATTTGGCAGCAAACTTTTACACAATTTGAGGTACAGTATGCAATCAACCGTCTTTATTTATTTACTGTGATATGAAAGGAACATTTCTGAATGTAGTATTTGATAAAAATCATGTCACTGAAAAGTCACATGTGGTTTTAGCTGCATGTTTTCAGTTTAACCTATATGCCATCGTAGTGCTGTCTTTGTGTAGTCTTGTCTTCAGCGCTGGTCCTCCCAACTCTAGAAGACCAAACGGCAGCCCCTAAAACACTGGTCTGAAACTCAATTCCTGGAGTAGCCTTCTTTTGAGAATACAGGCAGTTGTTTGTGAATCAATTGTAAAAACAACAAAATCAATCTAATGGTATCAGCTCATCATGTTTCCAGACGGTAACAGAGCCCAGGTCCTACTGCTATCTCTCTAGGAGTATCATGGGAAACTCTAGGAGCATCATGGGAAACGCTGCCAAATCCTGCTCCCAGTCAGTGAAGACCCATCTGGAGTAATATGACCAGTCAGGGTGTGACTGACAATTAACTCCATCCTGTTTCCATGGAAATCAAAGAATACTCCAGCTCATGTTTGCTAATATTCTCAAGGATGCAGCCACAAATGTTCACACATTATTACTGGATGTCAGTGCATCATAACATGATAGATTTACTGCGGTGTTATGGGTTCACATTTAATATCCTGCACCAATATTCAGCAAGCTCTCTAGAAACTATTGTAATAATGGATTCTAAAAGTTAGATGATTTTATGAGGAGACAATGAATTTAGAAAGTTTTTTTGTAAAGGTTCTTTCAAACAGGGCATTGTGAAAAGTGATATATAAATTAATAAATAAATAAAAAGTATAGGATTAGGGTTCTCCGAGACCATAAGAAATATATGTAATATATATAGTTCCTAAACACATACATGTATGTTTATATATATACACAAATGCATATACACAGTACCAGTGTTGGGGAAAGTAATGCAATAAAATAAAGTATAAAGTATAAAATAATTTTATATTACTCAAAAAAAAAAGTAAATGTGTTACTTTATTAGTTACTTGGAAAAAATAATATTATCACGTATAGGCTTATTATGTAAAGACAAACTTTTAATTTGGAAGCAATTAATAATGATTCATCAACTAATCAATTATATATTTTTGTGTATTTTTTATTGTTGTATGAACGCAGATTTCTTATCAAATACCATGTATCCTTAAGCAAATCTACATGCAGGTAGCAGTAAGTAACAATATGAATGAAATAATAAATAGCATTAACGTTGCTTTAATGTCACCCTTTGACGTTCTTTCTGCTATAACTACAATAAGAGAGATAATTACTAGCATCACTTGTAGAGAAGACCCTTTGTTTGCTTGCGTGCCTCATTAAGGTCCTGTACTGACACCCACTGTGACAGGGGTTACAGAATCTCACCATAGCAACAAAAGAACCCCTGCCAGTTAGCGGAGTGACATCAAAAGCCCCTCACAAAGGAAACACCAGCGGCACAGGACCACTTGGACATCTGGACCAGCATTTCGTATTACTCTTTCCTGGTAGCAGTTTGTTGTTGTTTTAGTAAATTTGGTTGTGTATGTATAATGTACAGATATTCAGCGTGCATCTGTTCATGATTACTACTAAAAGTAGGCTATACATAGTGTAAAAGCGTAGTTTTCCTGAAAAAAAGGTCTCATGTTAAAACATGAAAGAATATTTATTCATGGTACTGTGTTTAACCTGACTGATTTTTAGGACTGACAACAAAAGCAATTATTTTAATGCATTTCATACACAGAAAGACAAAACAGTTGTATTTCATAAATAGAAATTATCTTACCACTTCATATCATGCATAAAGCTGCAAACCCAAAACATATGCATATAATTTAAAGGTGAATGCACTTTTTATTTCATTAATAAAAACAGAAATGCGCTGAAATTCTTTAATATGTCACACAAAGCAGTTTGTAACATTTTTAAAATTCACATTCACATGATCAATTCCCAACTTCAAACCAACGTTACAGTCTTTATGTTTGTGTTGAACAGCATTATTTAGAGCCAGTTAGACTCACAAGCAATTAGCTTCACAACATCTGTGATCATACTTTTGGTCTTAGTATAATTAATAATAAAAGAGCTGAAAATCCCCAAAACAGGCATACAAGCCTGGAAGAGGTCCAACTCAACTGAGAATACCAATCTCTATCATGCCGCGTTTAAATATTTTATCACTGTGTAAATATTTCAAAGTGAAAGCACTCTTATCTGAGCGAGTTGCTTATGGATTCTGAAAATATGCACGCACACGCACACAGCTGACCACCAAGCTTGACCACCAAACTAAGCATGAAAGAGGAAAAGCCAGATATTTTAAGCTGTGAAAAGAAGGTGCCCAGTCATGGAGAGAGTTGCTAATGCATGGATATAGGTGTATGCTTTTTGAAACAAAAGGAGTTTCCAGGAATACCAGAAGAAACCATTACAGCATTACATTGATGTGAGCTCTTTGTGTGAGGAGTTTCCAAATGAAAAGCAGAATGTACTTTTATCAAAAAAGAGGACCTTGGAACACTAAGTAACAGTCCAGTGCTTTTTCTCCTTCGCCCAGGTAAGATCCTTCTGATGTTGTTTCTGTTTCAAAAGTGGTTTGGTAGCTCTTTTTCTGAACGGGTGTCTCTTGATGCACTGACTCCAGCTTCAGTCCACTTCTTGTGAAGCTCTCCCAGGTGCTTGATAGTATTCTCAGCTTTGATACAGCCCTCTGTATATAGTCAGCTCTTTCAGTAATGACCTTCTGTGACTTTCCCTCTTGGTGAAGGGTGTCGGTGAGTGTCTTCAGGACCATTGCCAAGTCAGCAGCCTCCCTTATTATTGCATTTTCAAAAAACAAGAGATATTCTTTAAAAAAGCATGCAACCAATGAAAATCAAAATGTTATAACACTATAACAACCGACCAACACAAGACAAAAACATACAGTCAGGGAATGAACACTTAACGCATGGACTCACAAAGACAAACATGGAGCATGTGTCCGAACCCAGGCACTGAGCAAAGCTTATCAAGACATGAGTGCCAAGATCTGAAAGCCACAAAAGCATCATGTAGACGAGACAGCGCACAGCCCAAGCCCACTTTAAAGTCACAAGCTAATGTTTCAGGGCCCTGTCATCTAACCCAGGTGCCAGAACCCTGACACTGATGTTGAACACAGTCTTGTCTTCACCATCATGATGCACCTTTTGGTGTGGGATGTACCAGGAGCCTGCTCAGCTTCCAGAGATAAGATTTCTAAATGAAGTAAGTCAGCTTTAATTGCAAGGCAGCCATTCATCTTTAACCTTGTAGAGCATGACTTTGAGTCTATACAGATAAGATACCTAAACCCCAGTGGACTTTGGAGAGTCCAGTCGAGTCTTGTGTGAGCAGTGATAATATTTAATAATATTTTCAGTATATATATATATATACATATTCAGTATGTATTATTAATATGAAAAATATAGTGATTTCTCTTGACATTGAAACATTTTTGAAGCATATCTAACTTCACAATTTTATTTTAAATACTGAATACTTTACATTCAGTCAAAGTAACAACATTGATTCTCTGGGACAATTACAAGAATAATCTTGTTTTCATTTGCATATGAAATAAATGAAAATAATAAAAATCTTTTTACCCTGCAGTCTTTCTTTTTGTTCTCATGTACTGTAATGACATCTTGGATATCAGTTTAGTTCACTCAAGGACACAGTATTCAGCCAGAGGTCAGAGTCAGCCTCTTTTACCGTTTCTAGAACAATTTATACTAAAATACACATACACAAACGCATACACATTTACACAGCACATCAAACAAAAGACTGAAAAAGGCAGATAATTATGGTTGAATTGTATGACATTTTATGTTTACTGTAACATCTTAATACATTGTGCTGTTTATTGCATTTAGTAGTAATATTTGTTCTTATTCTTAATATTATTATTATTTATATTTAAATCCTTGTTTTATTTCCCCATGTACAGAATCAGATATTTGTACAACATCAGAATCAATCTTCCTCTCTCTCTCCTCTTGTCTTCAGTAGCTGATTCATTTCTTCAGTATTATCTCATGTGTCTGTATCTGTCCACATCTACCCTCTTTGTCATCATGTCTTTTACTGTCTCTGTTGTTTTGTTTGTTTGTTTTGAATGAATAGAAATACTAAACTGGGCCACTCATTAAGTATGCCTACAAGCACACTTATTAACAAGCTACAGCTGTTATTTGTGGTAAAGCCATGGTGTACATCTCTCTGTCTGGTCCTACATAACACAAAACACAAAAATTATGCAGACCCTTTGCATCAGTCAAGCTATAATGAAGAGAAGAAAACAGTTAAAATTACTTAAAAGTCTGTTCACTACATACTTCATTGCTGCTAGAAACAATACAGTCTTGACATCACTAAAGGCTGAGCATATGCATTAAATGAGACATCTATTATCCTCCAAACACGAAAGAAGGGAGACACACCTCTGAAGAGCTCTCTGGCTCTCATTTACGCCGCAATAAATCAGAATAACACAGCTGTTTACATTTACCACAGCAGAAAGCAAGCACAGCTTGTTGCTAGATGATGATATCTCAAAACAACAGTTGTGCATTAAACTCCAAACAGGAATTTGAGATTAGCTGAATGTATTTATGAACTGAATTCATTTATTATAGAGGATAATTTACTTAACTGTTCAAGATTATGTTGGGAAAAGGAATCTCATTTGTTTTGCCGGTCCCTTGACAGCTCTTTCTAGTAGCATCAAAACACTTTAACGAAACGTTTGTTTTAAATTACCTAAGTGATGACAACAAGAAAAACACATTTTGAACAGAGAGAAGGGGAAGCATTTTAAGAATTTCAGAATACAATAATTGCCCTCACAAAACTGGAGGCTGTAACCCATGGCAACCCAATGCTGTTTTTACGTGAGCTTTTCGAAGCATTGTCTGCCAGAACAGAACTGGATACTTCCTGACAACCTCCACCACAGCCTCAGAACTGGCACGCAATGCCATAAACAATGTCAAACAACATAGCATGTTTTAAAAATAACCAGGAGGACACCAAAACTGACATGTATTACAAAAATGTATCAAATATGTTAGCATATCATCTTGTGAGCACTGTTTGAGTTACAACAGAGCTGGTTAACAAAGCTTGAACACTTATTCTTAAACCACTTCAGCTATTTCAAGGCATGCTGTATTGTCTTCACAAAGTTATATTGTAATATAAAGCATGACGATGAGCAGGACTAAGTCTCATGCATACGGTTACAGTTAATCACTTAGCAGGAGAGACTTACAAATGAAACATCTTAAACAATTTATCAACATTTAGATCACACAATGGCTAGTTCGACGCTGATAAAGCGAGCACTGTCTCCATGCTGAATGCACGTCCAGGGCCGTTTGAAGAAATTTGGGGGCCCCAAGCAAAATGGACATGGAGGCCCCCCGCACGCATGCACGCAAAGGAACCACAGCATAGCCATACAGTTTAAATTCACTCACACTTTATATAATCCATCTGTTCAGGTACAGAATGCATCACTGAGTGTCTGACACCTAGAAATTTGACAGGCACTACTGTATATAAAAAATGCTGAAATGTCCATGGGCAAAAGTGACTAGTATTTACACAGTTTGATGGGAATTCAGTAGTGATTTGCACTGTTTTTTTCTAACAATATGACA
>JAUMHR010000079.1:1444677-1460658 GCA_032361145.1 Enteromius fasciolatus
CTCACACAGTTTGTCGCTGCATTTTATTCTTAACCAGTCGTTGTCTTGGGGCCCCAGGCCAGCTCGGGGCCCCAAGCCATTGCTTGGTTTGCCTGCCTTGTCGCGACGCGCCTGTGCACGTCGACGCTTACGCTTCTCTCTATTTACCCCTACAGAAATTCTCCCCGTGACTGCTTGGCCCTGCCCCCCCCTTACCTGGACACACAGCCTCACGGATCACCAGGACACTGGGAAAAGGAGGAAGGGCACCACAGCACCAACCATCAGCCATGAAACACCGTCATTTTCACTGTTTGTCTGTTCACTTTCTTTATTAAATCCACCCTTCGGCGGTTGCACTCAGTTCCCTTGTCGAGTTGTTTTTGCCCGGTGGCGACATCTGGTGGAGAATGCAGGCAAATTAAACCAGTGCAAAGACACCGGCAAGGGACAAAGAAGAACTTTTTCCACTGTTGTTTTGCACCCCCACTGCTTTGGGACTCCACGTTCTCTCTCTCACAGACGAGCGCTCCTCCCTCTAGCGAGATGGAGGAATTGATTCGTGCCTCACCGAGGTTAATGTCCGCCAGCAAGCTTGCTTTGACCACCTTGCAGAGAGGCAGGAGAGATTCGAGGAACAGCTTGTCGAGATGAGGCTTGCTCCATCTCATGCCGTCCTGCTTCCGGATCCCCGAGCTGCCGCTGATGATGTCGAGTGCTACCTTAAAATGTTTGAATCCATAACTCGCACGGAGGGGTGGCTGCGTGACGCTTGAGTTATGGTGCCGGCTCCTCTGCTCAACGGAGAAGCCCAAAGAGCTTATTTTTCCTTGCCCCCTGACAAATTAAATGACTATAGTGCATTAAAAAGAGAAGTGCTCGCCCGGCTGGGTTTGTCACCAACAGCCGACACCCAACAGTTCCATGAGTGGGAATTAAAACCACGCCAGCCAGCCCTTGCCCAAGCCACCGATTTACTGAGGCTGACTGAACACTGGTTGCTGGAAGGTGATCCCCCGTCCAGACAGGTGGCGCAGCGGGTGGCGATCGATCGACTATTGTGCTCACTGCTGTGAGTGATGAGACAGATGACCGGGATGAGAGGACAGTGGGAGGCGGCCGGGAGAGAGTGCCGTCTTATCCCCGAAGGGTGGTCCAGGAGCGACGCCCGCCGGAGGGTACCCAGCGGCCAGTACAGCGGCCGTCTAGCCACCCTGATGAGCAAATGCCCACGGACCCACCTGGCCCGCCGATGAAAGCCTGGATGGCTGGTTGTGTGGTCCCATCATGAGGCACCAAGGGCGGACCCTGTACACGGCTCGAGGTGCAGGGCCGCAGTTATGCTGCCCTGCTGGACTCTGGCAGCGCTATCACGTTGATCTAGCCCGAAGTGCTTAGACCCCGGCCAGTCGCCAAAGGAGAGCTTCCCCTCACGTGTGTCCACAGGGACACCAAACTCGTCCCAACATACCTCGTTGCCCTCAGAAAAGGTGGAAAAGCCTGGAAGTTAGAGGTGCGGTCGCTAACTGATTTACCTGTTCCTCTTGATAACGGACAGCGGGAGAGATGGTGAGTCCCCCTCTTGTGATACTAACCTGTTTTATGATGTTTTCCAGTGAGTCACGGGAGGGGGCGCCTTCGGGGTGGCCCAGCGAGAGGATGACCGTCTGAAGCACTGCTGGGACCAAGTGCAGGAAGTCCACCCCGGCCCTCACCCTCTCCCGCACTTCATCATCAAGGACAGTTTGCTGTACTGTGTCGCCCAGCGAAGGGGGGAGGTAAAACGGCTACTGGATGTCCCATAGTATAAAGCTGAAATAATTCTTGAACTGGCTCACTCTCATCCGCTGGCAGGTCATTTAGGAGTTCACAACACCATTCAGTGCATCCGTGATGGGTTTCACTGGCCCGGGATGGACACGGAAGTCAAGCGCTTCTGCCAAGCCTGCCCGACCTGCCTGCAGACTTCGCCCACGAAGCCTCCCCCAGCCCAGGGGACGCCAGCCCAGAGGCCTCCTCGACGTTGCCCGAGAAGCCTGGGAGCAGCAGCCGGCAGCCCATCGCACCGTGGTCGAACACGTAACCGAGATGAGGGAAAGGAGCGACCGGGTCATGCCATTAGTCCGGGAAAACCTCGTCCAAGCCCAGCAACGACGTTACAACCAGGCGGCCCAACCACGGGCCTTCCAGCCGGGAGACAAAGTGATAGTCCTGGTCCCCACGTCGGCTTGCAAGTTTATGGCTCAGTGGCAAGGCCCCTACACTGTAATAGAAAAGGTTGGGGGAAGTGAACTACCATGTACGGCAGCCGGGACGGAGGCAAGAGACCCAAAATCTACCACGTAAACCTCTTGAAGAGATGGATCAGGGACCGGGACCAGCTAGCTGCTTTGGCCCTCCACGAGCCCGTGGTTTTTGACACCAACCCCCAATCGTCGGTTCGCCCAGAAGACGGAGCTGCAGCACCTGGTCGGTCAGTTCCAGGATGTGTTCTCGGAACCCTTTCGGATACACTTCCATCATCCAACATGACATCCTCACCCCCTCCAGGAGCGATCGTCAGGCAGCAGCCCTATCGAGTCCCCGAGGCCCGCCGGCAAGCTATAGAGGGAGAAATTCAGAAGATGCTCCAGCTGGGGATAATCGAACCCTCCCGGAGCCCCTGGTGCAGCCCTATCGTCCCGACGGCACCCTCCGGTTCTGCAATGACTATCGTGGGCTAAATGAATTTTTTCTTTTTTTTTTGCTGCCAATTTGACAGCTACCCCATGCCCGAGTGGACGAGCTCCTCAAGCGCTTGGGAAGGGCCCGGTTCATCACCACCCTTGACCTCACAAAAGGATACTGGCAGGTTCCTTTGTCAGAAGATGCAAAGCCCAAGACCGCCTCCTCGACCCCCTCGGGCCACTGGCTGTACCGGGTCCTTCCCTTTGGCCTGCACGGAGCTCCAACCACCTTCCAACGGCTCTCCGATGTCAACTTGTTGAGTTGTCTTTGCCCAGTGGCGACTATGTATTGTGACGAGGCAGCCGGCCTCGTAGGCCAATCATCGCCTCCCCCGTCCTTCAGCGCCGCCCTTCTCCAGGTTCCTTACGGGAGTGGGCGGATGAGAGGAGGGGCGCAGGACTGTGCACAGCTGGCGGCGCGTGATGAGGCGCACCGCAGGCGTTAAAAGGACTATGCGCGCCCCTCCTCGAGAGACCGGTCTCTTCCCCTGTGCATGCACACTGGTGTCCTCGTGGGTCCGGGAAGGAGGCAGCGGAGCAACGCCAGGCTGATGCCCGAGGGAGCGAGCCGTCCACAAGGCACGACGCCTGGAGAGCGAGCCACGAGAGGCGCCGGAGCTGCCCCAGGGAAACGCTGCAAGAGGGAGCGAGCCGCCACGAGATGCAAGATGCAACACTCCCACTGTGTCTGTGTTGGCTCGCCCGTGACAGTATATATATATAGTCATTTAATCGTTTACTCAACCAAGTTATTCTAGAACAGGTTTTGAATTTTCTAAATAAAAAAAAGGAAAGAAAGAAAAGAAAAGATAATATACTAACTTCTAGTTAAATAAACTGAGTAAAAGCAATATCATACTCACTTATAATGCTGTTGGTTTACATATCAGTTTATAGCAGGTTTTCCACTTTTATTTACCTGGCTGGGGAGATATTTTGCACATATTTGTGGTTTAAGGATCCAGGAATTTATTTGTATATGATCATGATACAGCAAATGATCCTTATACTTTAGTGTAATATTGTGCAATCTAATAAATTCTTGGTCACATTTTCATTTAAGGTTCAAATCTCTATGTTAACAAACCATTAACTACAACTTTGCCTTAATAAACTCTTAATCATTGAAAGCAGTTTAGGTATTGAGTATGATTAGGGATGTAGATTATGATCATGTGGAATACGTGCTTTATGAATACTAATAAACAGCCAATATGTTAATAAAAGGCATACTAACTAGTTAGAAGAGAGAACGTCTCGGTTACATGTTGTAACCCTCGTTCCCTAAAGAAGGGAACGGAAACGTTTTAACCATGATTACTAAATGAGGTCATCTCAGGGTATCACTCAAGGGGTCCCAGCTCTCAAGCGGTTGTCAAGGATTCATCGCATCAAGGGCCTGGTGCCAGATGCTCCGCAACATCCGGCTGCCGAGGGGAGCGGAGGAAGTCAAAAGGGTCTACTGATAAAGACACTCGGAGAATAAGATGCCAAGCTGACCAAACAGGTCCTGCTCCGGTTCTTCAGCTGTTTGAGGTGAGAGCACAGGAGGACACTGGTTCATCACGAAGGCTATAAAACCTAGCTAACATGTTAGAGGTCGCCCAACCCACAGCTCTGCAGGTCGTCCCAACACCCAGGACGAAGCTACACTTCTTGTCGAGTGAGCCTGTACACTGAGGGGACAGGGCACACCCTGTGCTTGATAGGCCAAGGTAATACCATCCACTATCTAGTGGGCCATCTTCTGCTTGGAGACGGCATTACCCTTTTGCCATCCACCGTAACAGACAAAGAGCTGGTCTGAGGTCCTGAAACTCTGTGTCCGGTCTACGTAACATCTTAGTGCTCGGACGGGACACATAGTCAGCAGGGTTGGGTCTGCCTCCTCTGGGACAGCGAACTCTAGGCATAAAATCGCTGACCAAAAATGCCTGCAGATCCCCTACCCTCTTGATGGTGTGAGCAGGAGGAGAGTTTTCATAGAAAGAAACTTTAGCTCGACTGCTGGCAAAGACTCAAAGGGGACCTGTCTCAATGCTGTTAAGACAAGAGACAAGTCCCAAGAGGGTACAGTAGGGGGCCGTGGAGGATTTAACCTTCTGGAATGTGGTGACCAGGTCGTGCTTACCAACGGACCTTCCATCGATGAGGTTGTGGTTTGCAGCAATAGCAGCCACGTAGACTTTAAGGGTGGAGGGAGACAGCCTTCGCTCCAACTCTTGCTGCATGAAGAGAAGCACAAGTCTGATCGGGCATCTCCGGGGGTCTTCTCGTTGAGAGGAGCACCACTCGATGAACAGGTTCCATCTCAGTGCGTAGGCAGTTCTTGTAGAAGGCGCTCTCACAGAAGAGATTGTGTCAACTACCGCTTGGGGTAGGTCACTTAGAACCTCCGCGTCCCGTACAGGGGCCAGACGTGGAGTTTCCACAAATCTGGGTGTGGGGGCCAAAGGGTACGGGCTGTAAAACCCTGTCTTCATATCGGCTGGAGGGACCGGCTCTATTGCTCCTTTCTGTAAGAGGGTAGCAATTTCTGCATGGAAGACAGGGGCATTTGCAGCGTTCACTGACTTGAAACAAATTCCGCTGAATCTGGGAGGGTGCCGGGCAAACTGAATCACAAAGCCGAGCTGGACGGTCCAGATGAGCCAGCGAGACGGTCTGAGCCCTATCCAGGCATCTAAGAACTGTGCTAGAGGCACCATCGGGACTACCGGGGTGCCGGTAGTGGGGCAGCAAAGGGGAACGCAGGAACCCGGCCCGGGCGTCTCTATTCTGGTCCGAAGTGGGGTCTGAGTGCGTGCAACTCTTACCTGCGTTCGGGTAGTAGTGAGGCTGGAAGTCTGTGGGGTCGTCCTCCCGGCTCTCGAACTGCTGCCTAAAATCAGAGGAGAGTGAGTGTGCAACAAAAATCTTTTTACCGGCCTATCCACAACACCTCGTCCCCTCAGAGGGGATTTTGCGTACCACTGGCCATAAAGATTCTCCACTCTGCGCTCCTCCGGGGGAGGAAGTGGTGTGTTTACCATCTCCCGAAGAGCAGGCTTTTTCATCCCTGGGTCGTCCGCCCTAGGGCCTCTTGCACTTCTTCTTTCCACCGGTCTTTGCAGGGGCCTGGACAGGCTGGACGGGTGCCCGGCTGCCGGCTCCTCGACGCACAACTGAGGCTGGTCCGGCGGCGCCCGGGTGGAGGCAGTAGAGGGGCAGGATGTGATGGATAGCCTCCGTCTGCTTCTTGGCGGCGGAAAGCTGCGGGGCGAAAGTTTCCACCGCGTTGCCAAAGAGGTCGGTCTGGGACACGGGAGCGTTCAAGAACCAGGTCTTGTCCACATCACGCATGTTGGCCAGACACAGCCACAGATGGCGCTCTTGGACCACCATGGTGGACATAATCTTCGTTGCACGAAGCGCAAGGTTCTGAGGAGTTCTGAGAGAACTTCCGGGTCGTGACCACCCTCGTGCAGGGCCTTCAGTGCCTTGGCACGGAGGAAGCAGCCTCTCCGCAAGCCTTGTAGGTATCACCGATGACACTCAATGAATGTCTACAGGCCCAGAAAGGGAATGATGGGTTACCCTGCCAAGAGGTAGAGGCCTGAGGACACATTGGCATCGCAACTGACCTCTCCACCTGGGGGATCCCCGTGTAGCCCCTGGCTGTGCTACCGTCAAGGGTGGTGAAGGAGGATGAGCCACTCGACCACCTTCGGGCAGTAAAAGGTGCCCTCCACGATTGAGTGAGCTGAGACGAGGTGGAGGATTCCACTCAGTCCCGACCCCCCTGGCGGCCCAGTAAAGCATAGCTTCGAGCTCCGGATCTGCGTCAGGTGCAGTGGAACTCCCAGTGGACGCTGCACTGGCCGATGCGTCATCTCTGTAGCCGAACTCTCCTTCCGATGCAGCAACTCGTTGGGGGGAGTACCAAAGGTGACATCCCAGACCGTTTCCGGTGGACTGGGCTGCCACGTTGGTAACTCCACCGATGTCGGAGTGCGGGTGACAGGAGGCGCCCTCCGAGGAGTGTTCCTGACTGTCACCGTAATGCCAGCCTTTCCCGCCCCGGAAGTGGAAGCTCCGCGGACACTGATGGCACTAGCCCCAGATCGCGGAAGCGGGATGGGGACCCGACCACCTTCATGCCTAGGCATGTAAGACAGTGTTCGTGACCGTCCGCCGGCGCCAGGTAACGGCCGCACCCAAGAACGCACAGGTGGTATGATATCCTTAAAAGGACACACCACTTTAAAAAGACGTACCACCCGTAAGCCTGTATCTTTAGGCTTTGCTCTGTTATATAAAGGCTGAAGCGCACAGGGGAGATGGACGCTTGGTACACAAAAGCAGTTAGTGCAACACTAATGGGACCGCCACCATGGAACCACCGCTGCTGAAGTGCCGTGACACCAGCCCTCTCCGTCAGGTGAGTAGAAAGAATGCCCAGGAACTGTTGCATGTAGCCCATCTCAGAAGCGAAAAGCTAATGAACGCTTAATCCGCTGACCTACTTATACTCGCGCTGCAATTAGGTGCAGCTGGATATTCATCAGCGTATGCCAATTTCATTGGCGTGTTTCAATACACGCAGAGTAGATTTACCATCTTGAAGCAAGATTCCTATTCGTCGGTCACCGACGTGACTCGGAGTGACCGACTGAAAGAGAACTGGTCCCTTTACTTAAGTGTTACCAAATTCTTTAAGATGTTTTATGTAAAGATGCTTTAAGCTCATTCCCACTGCAGTTTTTTTTAAATAACTTAAGCATGTTTTTCACTGCTGCAAAAAACTTACAAACAAACTGTTACAGGCAGGGTTTGTTGCAGCAGAAGCAAACATCACTGATGGAGAAATTATGACCCATCGCTGCATACTTCATACCTAAACCAAACATTTACCTGCATTTTGCACTCGGCAGGAGTTAATTTTGAATCCAGGTTTGGAGGCTTAAACATTTGTGAAGTGTGAGAAAAAATTACTCAGTAGGCCAGTTCAGTCAATAAATTAATAGCTTAATTTCATGTTGTCATTATTTGTGTTGGCCTGAATTGGCAACTCAACCATGGTAATCACCAACATTCTTACTTCAATATATCGAAATAGTTGCAGTCTGCATTAATACTGCAAAATATTTGATTCCCAGATCAAAATTATAGTCTAAACCAGTCTGTAAGACAATGCTTATGTTGTTCACTGTTCTTCTTTTCACTTCTTTTCCTTTTAAAGCCTTTCAATGCACTTAAAATATGTTTTTAGCTTTATGTGTAGGAGAAAGACTAGCACACTGGGATTAGCATCACCTTGTGTCACAGTGACAGTTTGACCTTCTCCGGCCATAAACAATTCTAACAGAAGATGATCCACAGCACACCGATGCATAACCAGCTCTGCTCATTAATGACAGCTCTAAGGAGCACAGGTCACGGGAACACTCTGTGTGCTCTTTCTGATGGCGCATCATTAATTATTTACTCAAATCCTAGGTACACTTCTACAAATAACATCTGTGCACAAGAGCTGTTTTCCAAAACTCTTCCATCTTTTTCAGTCACTTTTCTGCTCGTCTAGCATATGACCATTAGCAGTGGAAAGTACTGGCACTGACTACAACAACAACTGAACAGAAGTACTGAGAAAAATATTGACCATTGGATTTGAACCACACCAGACCCCAGAAAACCTTTCTACAGATCTCAAGATTCACACACATGCATGCAAGGAAAACATTAACCTCTGTGCTCCATGCAAAGGTATCGATAATGAGCACCTGTATAAAAGATGGCAGAAGATAAAACAGCACTGATAGTTTTTCTTAGCAGGAGGAAAGCTTGATTTGATGCAGACTCCATCATTGCCTTTTCTCCATTTGCTGCTCTTTTGAAGACTTCAGATGATGCAAACTTATATGGACACTTAAAATTGCCAAATAGTATTCTTGTGTTGTTATGATTATGATCACACACTATAAGCATTGCCTTAATAATGCATATAAGCATAACTATTAATTTCCACCTGTTTACAGATTACATGACTTTACCTTCTCCCATGACATATGAACTCCAGAGCTGTATGATTGCTTCATGGACATTACTTTCTGGAGGATGGGCTTCAGCTAATTAAGTCATGGTAATCATGGTTTGCTCCTCATCACTGATTTCTCTGTGACACGGTTACGACTGTAACTTTTGAGACATGCATTCTCTGTAAAGTTGCTTAAGACAATGTTTCATTATAAGCTCTTTACAAATAAATTTGAATTCACTTTATTTAACTTTAGCTGATTTAAGTCTAAATTCATTCAAATGCTCCTTGCATGGCAGTTCAAAATGACTGATTTTTTTATTTCAATTAAATGACTGTTTTATCCATCAATCCATCCATCTTCTGCTTATCCGGGACCGGGTCATGGGGGATGCCCAGACTTCCCTCTCCCCAGACACTTCCTTCAGCTCTTCCGAGAGAACACGAGGCATTCCCAGGCCAGCCGAGAGACATAGTCCCTCCAGCATATCTTAGGTCTTCCCTGGGGCCTCCAGCTGGTGGGACATGCCCGGAACACCTCTCTTATGGATGGGGTTTTGGTTCCTTGCCATGGTCGCCTCTGGCTTGCTTAGTTGGGGACACCTGATTTCTAGTGATTATTGTCATTTTTGATTACAGAGACCGTCTCTGCATTTGATAAATACCATTACTCTATTTTCTTACTTGATAATGTTCAGTGCTTTGCTACAATCTGTATTGTTAAATTTGTAAAATTGTGACTTGACATAGTAAAGGGCCCTGTACTCCAACAGCACCCCCCACAGGATACCAGACTGCTTGGGCAATCTCCCACGAACCCTCCATACCCTAAAGAGGGTATAGAGCTGGTCCAGTGTTCCACAACCAGGATGAAAGCCACATTGTTCCTCCTGGATCTGAAGTTCGACTATCAGACAAATTCTCCTCTCTAGTCCCCTGTCATAGACTTTCCCAAGGAGGCTGAGGAGTGTGATCCCCCTATAGTTGGAACACACCCTCCGATCCCCCTTCTTAAAAAGAGGGACCACCACCCTGGTCTACCAGTCCAGAGGCACTGTCCCCAACCTCCACGCGACGCCATAGAGGCGTGTCAGCCAAGACAGCCCCACGGTGTCCAGAGACCTAAGGTACTCAGGGCGGATCTCATCCACTCCCAGTGCCTTGCCACCGAGGTGCTTCTTAACTACATCGGCAACTTCAGCCCGGGTAATGGACAAGTCCTCCCTTTGGCTCCTGGCCTCTGCTTCCTCAACAAAAGATGCCTCGGTGGGATTGAAGAGATCCTCAAAATATTCCTTCCACCGCCCGACAATATCCCCATTTGAAGTCAGCAGATTCCGACCCCCATTGTATACAGTGTTGGCAGGGCCCCCTTCTGAAGTGCCAGACAGTTTGCCAGAACCTCTTAGAGGCCGACCGATAGTCCTTCTCCAGGGCCTCACCGAACTCCTCCCATATCCAAATTTTTGCCTCTGCAACCACCCGGGCCTCAGCCCGCTTGGCCCACCGGTACCTATCAGCTGCATCAGGAGCTCTACAAGCTAACCAGGCTCGATAGCACTCTTTCTTCAGCTTGACGACATCCCTTACTTCCGGTGTCCACCACCGGGTTCGGTTCGGCCTGTCCGCAATGCCGGCCACCAAGACTCTGCACTGTCATTCAGCCTGTCGGCACAAACAACAGGCGCAGGGAAACGACCCTCTCGTTCACTGAGGTGAACTCCAACACATGACAGCTAAGGTGGGGTGCTATGAGTAAGTCCACACCAGCCCACCGCCTCTCCAATGTAGTGGAGAGTCCACCCCCTATCGAGGAGTTGGGTTCCAGAGCCCTAGCTGCGCATGGAGGTGAGCCCGACTATCCCTAGACTGTACCTCTCAACCTCTTGCACTAATTCTGACTCTTTCCCCCCCAGCGAGGTGACATTCCATGTTCCAAGAGTCCGATTTCTGTGTCCGAGGATTGGGTCATTGAGGTACCCGCCTTCGGCCGCTGCCCAACCCACAAGCACCGACCCCTTATGGTTCCTCCTGCAGGTGGTGGGCCCACGAGAGGGTGGCCCTACATCGCTCCTTCTGGCTGGACTCGGCCAGGCCCCATGGGGTAAAACCCGCCACCAGGCGCTTACGAGCCCCAACCCCAGGCATGGCTTATAAGGTCATAAACCTTAAAAGACTTTGGTCTCAAAGAGGTTTTTTTATATTACATCAAATATACACTTTCCTGAAATATATGCTTTTCATTAAACTTTAAAATGTAATTTTTTCCTATTTAACACTAAAACTCAAATGAAAGCCATTAATCTAAAAAAGTTGAGATTGATATCTCAAAAAAAAAAAAAAAATAACCGAAGAGCACCAAAGAGTTAAACATATTCCTAGCTAAATGAAAATAAAAATCACTGAAGCAAAATGCAATGGTTGTGTTTAACTCTACATGTATCTTTACTGGTCAGGCACAGAGGTGAAAGGTCATATGTTAGTAATGCTAAGGCATTTATAGCATGAAGGAAAAAAAGCTCTCACTGTGGAAAAATTTAAATAATGTTTGGTCCTGTCAGATGCTAGGCTCTCAAATCTCATTCATCTTTGCATGTTCTTAAATGTAGTGCCTCAAGCTGCCGGCAGACTTTTTTGGTATGACTTCAGATGCTCTGTATGCTACTGTACAGTCAGGTCATACATGTGTCATTAAAGAGGACAGATATACTGTAGATTAAGGACAGTGATTCAAGCACAAGAAACCTGTGTATCTGAGTGCTGCTGAATTCCCTCAGTGCTGTTACACTCCTCAGGAAAGGCTGAACCAAGCAGTTTCATTTTCTAAAGAACTAGAAATTATACAGCTGAGACCATTTTCTTTACAGTAACATGAATGTGTATGTCTGCGAGACAGACTCCTTTTGTTGGATATGAATACGGAGGACATACATAGGGCACTCTTTTCTGTTCTGTCCGCATCCTTGGTTTCCATAGAGACAGGGCCAGATTCATCCTCTGCCACAACCCCTACCTTTAGCTAGGCTTGATGAACACTGGATTAATTGCCAATTACCCACCATGTTTTTTTTATCCTCAACTGCATGAAATAATTATGCCTCATTTCCCTTCCATGAATTTTTATGGTTATGACGCATGTTAGACGACCCCTTACAGCGCAAAGGGAACAAATGCAGTAATTCCAGCAGAATAACCCCAGATTTAATGGCTTAATTTAGTGCAGTCAATTAAACACAACTAAAAACAGAAAAGGCCGTTCCTCGCCACTGATCTCCCTGTCACGCTGAGACTTAGCTCTACTGGGCTCCACGCTGGAAATCTCTTATTGTCATCAAGAACCAAAACAGAATTAACGAGAGCTGAAAGACTGCATTTGAATGCTTTTCACCCTGGGGCTTTATTATTAATAATTTTGTAGGAATAATAATCTTAATAACCAACCAATCTCTCAGATGTGTAGATGACTAAAACGATCAACAATTTATTGTGAAACTTTACCACATATATACAGGACTAGAAAACTACTAGTGAAAATGACATTGAACTAGACCTGTGAGAAGTACTTTCTCTATCTAAAAAAAACTACCATATCTAGTTATAAATTGATTCTAGCATTAACTTTTCCCAAACTTTTCAGACCACGCTTTCACCTCTCAAATTATTATTACAACCCAGATATCTGACTGTTTTTCTATTAACTAGTACATAACCATCGACTCAAATCATCTACCTTCCATTAATACCCAGAAAGAGCAGATTCTGTAATAGTAGTTTATTTTCAGACAGACAATCCTTCATTTAAGTTCCTCTCCTAACTTCTGAATTTTATTTGTCTCCTAATCTGAAACTAATAAAGCAGCATCAATGGCATATGTAAACATATTACACTTTAGCAAATGTATTATATCTTCCTCCAATGAAAGAGTCAGTATCATTAAATGTATCATTAAAGTATCATTAAATGTAATCCTTCTGACAGTGTCAGTAAATGGAAAAAGAATCTTCCTGTGCTGATGGAGCGCAAATAAATAAAAAAAAATGTATATGTATTCATGTGATGTGTTTTTTTTAAAACAATATATAACATTTCCTCACGCACAAACATCTAATGTCTTAGCTGAGTACTCAAAAACATCCCTCAAACTGAACATACAGAACCTTAGCGGTGTTGTGCCAATTTTGAACCTGCTGCCAAATTATTAGCCCTCATTGAATGTAGAGTAATTTAAAATGGCTTCAAATGCAGCTCAATCAGTTAAAATCCAGGACCGGAACTACCGCTTTATAGGTGTATTTACACATTTAGCATTCATGTGTTTTCACATAATGACATTCACATGTTGTGTGAGCACATATGTTTCAGATAGCTAAAGCTTTTAGAAAGCATACTGAAGAATAAACTCTAGCTATAACCTGGTGTATAAACACCATTTTGACCTTTTCAACATGATTAGTGATTTGAAGCACACTGGCAAATCACAGGGAAAATACATTTAATCAATATCCTCTAGTAGTACCAATACTGTATCAATATTCTCAAGAAGATTTTATCCACAAAAATGGATTCCCTTTCCTAATAATTTTAAACACAACTAGGTATATTGTCATGATGTCACCTGCATTCATCAATAACATACAAATGTTACACTGCCACATTATATCTATCTACACATGGTGTAACACGTCGGCGGATATATCTTGCGTTCTCACTTCCAAACAGGCAGGCAGGACTCGGAGGCAGAGATACAATAAAACTTGGACATTTATTTGAACAAAAACAAGAAAATGCGACGAGCTAAGCTGAGACACACACAACCGGACATGTAACATTAACAATCGACAAAAGGGCTTAGAACAAGACAGTTTAAATACTAGACACAATCAAAGGATAATTGGGAACACCTGGACACACATGGCTGGCAAGGAGTGAACACTGATTACAGGGGCGGGGTTACAGATGATTAGGACAGCACAAGGGAGACAGAAGGTAAACAATCACAGAGCACATGGCACAACAAAACACAACAAAGATCACAAGGGCACATAAAACAGGGCAAAAAAAACATAAAGTTCATGACTAGCTGAAGTGCCATCCTGAGCTGTACTGGCAGCTGATCGTGACATAGCCCCTCCTCAAAGGAGCGGCTTCTAGACGCTCCAGACTTTGGAACCGGCGGGAATGCCCACCGGGGCGGGGCAGATGGTGGAGAAGTCCACTTGGGCTGAAGAGATGGGGGAAACGCCCTCCAAGGCGGCGCAGACGGAGGATAAGCCCATCTGGGCGGAGCTGACGGGAGAACCACCCTCCAAGGTAGATCAGATGGAGGAGCAGCCCACCTGGGCTTACTGGGGACCGGTAACGCTCTCCTGAGCAGACCTGACAGTCTATGTGCTCTCCAGGGCGGTGCAGATGGTGGAGCGGACCACCTGGGCCTTCCAGGCAGCGACCTTGCCCTCCATGACTGACCAGACAGTTCATAAACCCTCCAGGGCGGAGCAGGCGGCGGAGACGACCACTTGGAAAGACCTGTCGGCGGAAACGCCCTCCGTGACGTCGCAGTCCTCCTCCAGGGCGGTGCAGATGGCGAGGAAGCCCACCTAGGCCGATCGGCACAAATTGCGCCCTCGGGAACTGAACAGGAAGTGAACGCGCCCATCTAGGCTGATCAGACAGAAATCGTGCCCTCAGGGACCAAACAGATAATGAACGCGCCCTCCTGCAACCAACAGTCAGTGATAGTACCCTACTAAACCAAACTGACTGTGGTAAGGCTCGATCAACCCGACCAGACAATGACTCAGAGCTCTCCATGGGCAGTGCAGCCATCAACGGGATCTCTGGAGATTCTATGACCGTGACCGACATCTCCAGAGATTGTGCAGCCATTGACGGACCCGATGGAGTCTCTGAGCTACATACGGGCTCTGGCGAATCCGGCCACCATGGTTCAAGATCACAGACTGGGTCTGGCGGATCCGGCCACTCTGGTTCCGGGTCACAGACCGGGTCTGGCGGATCCGGCCACTCTGGTTCCGGGTCACAGACCGGGTCTGGCGGATCCGGCCACTCTGGTTATGGATCACAGACTGGGTCTGGCAGATCCGGCCACCATGGTTCCGGATCACAGACCGGGTCACAAACTGGATCTGGCGGATCCGGCCACCACGGTTCCGGATCACAAACCGGGTCTGGCGGATCCGGCCATGCTGAATCCAGATCGCAGATAGGATCTGGCGGATCTGGCCTCTCTAAACCCAAATCGCAGACCGACATAACTGGGCACAGCTCCTCGTACCGTGTACTAGGAGTAGGACCCGTAACCTGCGGACTATGCACCACGAGGACTCTCAACCGCTCTCCTGGCGGTGTTACCGGCAACAACTGGGTTTTACACAGCTCTCCTGGCTGTTTAATTGAGCCAGTCTGACAACCGCACAGCCCCTCTCGCTGTGTTGTGGTGTCATAACCCGTCGCTAGCATTTTGGTGATAGCTAGTACGGGTGACAGCTCCTTGAGCTGTAAAACCTGGACCTACTGGGCAGTATACAGCACTCCTGGCTGTATGACCGGCATTGACTGGGTTAAAAACAGTGCATTAGGTTGTGGGACCGGGACCAGCTGTGCACTACACCGCCCCTTTCGCCGTGTAACCTGTTTTAAATTATTTCTCCGCGGTTTGGGAACCACAGAGCTTTTAGGCGGATCTGGCAACCGCACTGATGGGCTAGGTACCGTGTGGGTTCTGCAGGGTGCTGGCGCCCCCGAAGCGGAATCGGTGTCCACCTCCTCGGCCGCCATTTTGATGGCTAGCTCGAATATGGCTCTGATATTCTTTGCCTCATCAAGTGACATGATCGCTGGCAGTGGATAAAGCCAGCTGGTGTGGTGAGAACCGGGCAGGAATCGGTAATCCCCGGGCTTAACGGCCATCCGGCGTGCTGTTGGTGTCAGTGCGTGGAGCCACAAATGCGGACCGAAATCCACGAAGATGTGCGCGCTCTCAGGCGTGAACGCCATCTTCCTTCTTGGTCGATTGTTCTGTAACACGTCGGCGGATATATCTCGTGCTCTCACTTCCAAACAAGCAGGCAGGACTCGGAGGCAGAGCTACAATAAAACTTGGACATTTATTTGAACAAAAACAAGAAAATGCAACGAGCTAAGCTGAGACACACACAACCAGACATGTAACATTAACAATCGACAAAAGGGCTTAGAACAAGACAGTTTAAATACTAGACACAATCAAAGGATAATTG
>JAUMHR010000079.1:1466821-1485305 GCA_032361145.1 Enteromius fasciolatus
TGATCAGTAAAGACGGTTCTTTGATTAGCGCTAAATCTCCGTCAGCTGTTTATAGAAGGAACGCCAGCTTATACACACAGCCGTAGATCGCTGAGAAGCTGCGCGTTGAATCACCCGCGAAACTTAACGCGCAGCTTCTCAGTAATCTACGGCTCTGTGTATAAGCTGGCGTTCCTTCTATAATATCTGATATCTGATTCTTTATTGATCAGATGTGCATTATATATCGTACGATATATATCGCCCAGCCCTACACTAGACCATGGAAAGGGACACTAGAAATTTTTATTATAATTTTTTTGTTTGTTTCCCCACAGCTCCATGAAACTTTATATAATTTAAACCGATTTATCAAATTGTCCTTTCCTCATCAGCAACAGCTCTAATGGGCCGCAAAACCCCCAGTTTTGGGAATGTCAGTGGAGTCTGAGCTCTTTTTTATTCTGTAGAACATGTAGCCCTATGAGCCTAAAGAAGCTAAATTTGAAAGTAATGTTTATTTTACATTATAATGTGTATATTTTATTTAGTTTATTCCTTTACAGTGTTTTCATCCATATGTATATAGTTATATAATTATATATAATAGTATTTAATGTTTTATATCTGATTTACGTACTGACGTATGCCGTTTTTGACGGAAAAAAAGAAGGAAGAAAGGAGGAAAGGAAAACGAGACGAGTCGAGCGAGGCAAAAGATAGTGAACGCTAAATATTAGGATTTTCACACGATAATCCTATATATATATATCTACATAATCAGTCATTAATATTGTTGCTTTGCGGATGAGAACGTTATTCAGCAATTATATTCAACTCATCACAATGGGACGAACCAGAGAGTGCTCCGGGTGACTGGAAAAGCCCGGAGTTCCTCTGGCAATGAGGGAAAAATTGTCACAACAGATAGCGCTCCGGGTGACTGGAAAAGCCCAGAGTTTCTCTGTTGCATCGCTGGAGAGGGAGACAGCCGCTCACGCGCGCTGTCATCGCCATTGTCATATCGCTGGACCCATAGCGTTTGGGAAACTATCAGGCCTGCAACATAGAGTGTGTGTGGTAATGAAAGTGTGAATGTGGGCCCATTTACGTGAGTTTTGATTTGAATTACCGAGTAGTTCATTGAATACCTATTTGAAGAATGTGTTACTGAGTTAAACAGTTATACATGTGAGGGTGTTTACCACTTGTGAGATAAGAGTTGGTTTATTTTCTAAATTGTAAGTCTTTCAAGCTTATTTAAGTTGACATTATTTTATTCCAAAAGACTGTTTGAATTTTCATATTTTCTTTTATTACAATTCACATTGATAACCATAAAAACCCCTTTGTAATACAAGTATTTGATTCAATAGTCTTTTTTGCTGCTGAAGGTAAAGGAATACTTTTGATTATTATAGGTAATCATAACAGTGACACGAATACTTACCTAGGCCCCAGCTTTAATATAGAGGATATCATTACTGGGGTTACAAACACAATCAATTTTATTTTTATTGATTAACAATCTAGTTTCACGGTTTGGATCACAGCGCTGACACTCTGGAGAATGCCCAAACAATCGACAAAACCAATTTCTTGGACTATTTTTTGTTCTTTCAACTCTTATAATTCCATTTAGAAACTCCATACTGTCTTCCTTAGCACATTTACAATTACTTGCACTAATTTTTCTCTCCACCTCCTACTCACCACTTTTCTCGCCTTTAAAGCCTTTAGCCAATCACAATTATCTCTTCGACTGTTAATTCTTTCACAGAGACATTTTCAATTGTTAAATCAATAGCCGTAATTCCCCAATAAAAATATGTTTTCCTTTCTTTTAGGAAAAATGGCAACCCTCGCAACTTTTTCTGCTCTCCGGCACTCACAGACAGCCCTAACCAATAATAATTTTAAAAGTATTATTCTACCTTGTTTGTTGATTGATCAGAAATACATCCAAAGAACCAATAAACGCAGATCTCTCCACTAAACTGTTAGGGATAAACAGTTAAGACCCAAAGAGGACCAGGTGTTTTGTTGAATCAAGACCAGCAGTCAAAAATATAATTAATTGAAGAAAAATGTACTGAAGAAAAATAGTTTGCAGTTTCATCCACAGAAGTCAGCTTTAATACTCCGTATGAGTTCGTAGACTGCTCCGCTGACATTACAGACATAAGGATATATACTCTAACGAAGGTCAACATTTGCGTAAATACATGAATCACTGCTTAATCAGTCCAAAGCTAGACATATTAAAAACATTCGTTGTTGATGATGATGATGGCGCCTGGATTTCCAAATATGGGTCTCACAGACAGCTAGAACCACTCTCTGCTGTACAGATAGGAAACAGCGCACACACATAGCAAATTTCTTACTTAAGGCTTACTAGCTCAGCCAAACGTCTGGGTAAACAGCCTATACAGAAATGAAGTAAAATGCAAAACAGGTTAAAAACGGATTTGATAATTTCTCTATAATATCGTATACAATAAACGTCACAGTTGATTGTCCAGAGCATCATGATCTAAAAGAAGACATAATAAAGACACAGAGCCAGGCTCCGTTTGACCTCGGGGCCTGGTCTGAAGCACACAGTCAATCTGTGAATGGCATTTACTCCTTAAATCAACCAGTTCAACATATGAAATAATTTTATGTAATTTAAAGAGTTAAATACTGATTCTCTGTATGATTATAATAAACATTAATATGAAAGGAAAATTAATAAAAAGAAAGAAATTAATAACTGGATCTCTCCATATGATTTCACTCCATCATTCCCCTCAGTAGACTACTGTAGTACAAGCCACGGTTCAGCTGACAAACGCTGCCAGAGTGAAAGCACAATCGGCGCGCGCTGCCTCTGCTCTGCATACGCGTTGCTGACGCGTGCAGTGAAAAGAATAGTGAGGGGCCACTGGTAGTGAAGCTGACTCAAAGCCAACGACTGATGAGGGTACTGACAGAGTTACATCAGCCGACGCCTGGCCAACACTTGGCCGACGCTTATTAAATGCCGAACGTATGTGTGCTGTTAGGGTAATGAGAAATAAAACTAAGCAAACAATAAATTAAACGGAGAGAGAAAATATAAAGAGACAATTATAGAAAATCGCTAGTGTAACGCAAGTGAAGACGCAAAATGACAAGCTAACCGGCAAATGAATGCCAATGAGCTGCACTCGCGGTTTTTAGATGAAAAGCGAACAATTAACAATCAAATAGGTTATATACTTTAGGAAATGTTGACAGAGTTAAGCTAACATTTTAAACAACAGAGAGTGAAAGACAAAAATACAGAGCTACGCATCCGAGCTACAAACACTTAACAAACTCTCAGCAGAGCGGTCTGTCACTGCTCCATGGCCCAGGTCCTCCCCTACTCCACTGTCTGTCACTGCTCCACAGCCCTGGTTCTCCCCTTATCCATGTCCCATTCCCCTACATGGGCATTTAAGAACAGCTGATGAAGATTTACCGCTAATCAAAGAACCGGCTTTACTGATGAGATATGCACAATATATTGTTTGATATATATCGCCCAGCCCTACCTAGTTCCGCTTAGTTCCTGTTTATGTCATGCTTCCCTTGCCCTCATGTTTCTCTGCCTTGTCCATGTGTCATGTTTTCATTGATTCACTGTTTTCTCTGTTCTGTGTTCTTATTAGTTCTCTTAGTCATTGTGTCATGTGCTCATTGGTTTATTCGTGTCTTGTGACCCTCTTGTCCTGTGTAAGTAGACCCATTGTGAACTACTGTCTGTAAATGTTTCAAGTTAGTTTTTTGTCGCACCTGTATCAAGTCTGTCAAGTCTTTAGAATAAGTTTGGATGTTGGGATCTGGTTCACAACTTGCTTTCAGTGGACTATAAATTACATACTCTTATTTTTGATTTCCAAAGAATTTTGAAAGTGATGATAAAGTAAGGTCTAAAGTAACCCTTAACGTATATGAATATAACACGAAGCAAATTTGCACTGGCAGTAAAAAAATAAAACATAGTAGAATGAGAATGGGCATAGGCATATCTTAGGTTGTATGAGAGATTATATTATAATAGTAATTGCGTTATTAGCTACCTTGACTACAACGTCCAGTGCAAACAGGGGTCAGAACACGTTTCAGTAGGCTTACATAGAACAGACATAGAATTGGTAACATGGGCCCTGTATAGACAAATAGTCTTCAGCATCGATATTAAAACACAACAAAGTGTATAAAAATGTTTTTTACATCATGACAGACCTGATAATTTTGAGAATACTTTACTAAAATATGTAAAGTATCATCACCACATCAATTTCAACTGAAAAAACTTACAATCACACTTAACTCCTTAAATCAAAAACAAATTATACACTGCATTTCTAGATTCCAGTTTTCTGACAGATTGATAAATAATATTTCTTTTTAAAATGTTATACACAAAATAAAATATGACAACACATAATTACAATTAACTAACTTCTACTGTATTATACATTTATGACAAAATTCTATTAGCAAACATAAGCTCACAACACCGCACAATGTAAGGAGCAAATATAAGCACACAGCTCAACGGAAATGCTCCCGTCCACTAGGGGGCAGTTGGTCTGCAGAAAAGGCTATTGTGCAAGGTTGGTAGTAAAACTTTGTTGGTAGGACAATACATGTTCAACACAAAATGGACAATACATTGGGAACTGAATTAACGTCAGGGGATGGTTTTTCAATGTCAGTGTTAAAACTATCAAAACAGGTAAAGACTGCCCATGATTACTTGTGACATGCTGAATTCTCAAAACTCTGGCCATTTGATAATACCTAGAATATCAAAATCTACTACAGGTGGCAGATCTTTTTCCTATTTAGCACCCAAACTCTGGAACAATTTACCAAATACTGTTAAGGAGGTGGGCACACTCTCTCAGTTTAAAACTAGATTAAAGACACATCTCTTTACTCTGGCTTACACATAACACACTGATACACATTTATTAATCAGATCCGTTAAAGGATTGTTAGGCTGCATTAATTAGCTCAGCCGGAACCAGGAACACTCCTCTTAACACACAATGTACTCGTTACACCATAAAAAGGATGGCCTCTACGCTAATATTAGTCTGTCTCTCTTTTACTCTGTTCCTCAGTCCGTATCCAAATCAGACGATGTACCAACACAAAGAGATGATCTTCATCGGAACACCTAGATGAGCTTCGTGGACAAATCGCCGGATCCAGATGCACACACTATAAGTCCTTACACAATCTAACGTGTTTAAAATTGAACGGGAAATTAGGTGCTGGCCGTCCGGCCAGAGGAGAACTGGACCCAACCAAGCCTGGTTCTCCCAAGGTTTTTTTCCCCATTCTCATGGATGGGGTTTTGATTCCTTGCCGCTGTCGCCTCTGGCTTGCTTAGTTGGGGACACCTGATTTCCAGTGATTACAGAGACTTCTTCTGCATTTGATAAATAAAGTAAATTACTCTGTTTTTCTATTTGATAATGTTCTGTGCTTTGCTACAATCTGTATTGTTAAAAGCGCCTTATAAATAAAAGTGACTTGACTTGACATGCGCACAACAGCCGTTTCTGCAGATCAATTGCCCCCTTGTGGTCAAAAGCATTTTTGTTGTGTTGTAGCTCAATGTTGTTGTGTTCTGAGCTTATGTTAGCTTTTTTTAATTGCGTTGTGTTGTGAGCTTATGTTTGCTGTTCAAATTGTGTTTGATTGTGCACTATTTGGCCACCGTACAAGATAAATTAACAGGTCACAAAACAAAAAAAGGTCTATATTTCCACACAAAAATAAGTTAGTTAACACTTCCCCATTTTAGCGCAAAATTGTCAAAAAATTTACAACTTCTCTTTATTTAAATCACATGTTTAAACAGTCCTTCGATAAAGTACTTTTAGTTATTGTACAGTTTGGTTTTGAAACATGTATTGCCCTGGATCATGTCAACAATCATCTTCTCATACATATGGTATATGGTTGATGCATTTATAATCCGGCTGATCCTCTTCAGAATTTTGAGAAGAGGTTGACGAGCACCTTTCAAATGTAGTTTGCGAAGACTGTGAGATAAAGCTTTGGCTAGGTCCTGACCTCCATTTTGAAACTTCCATAAGTGTAGGAGCTGCAAGATGTAACGTTGTGAGGGACAGTACTGGACAAGGGCTTGAACATCCTCCTCGTTTACTTTCTCCCCAGGTAAACTCTCCATCAAGTTCAAAAGGTCTTCCAGAGTAAGGTTGTTTACTCTGGCACAGCGAGATACCTTCCTCTCACAGTGGTTTACACCTAGAAGTACAATGGACATTGCACTTATGTTAATATTTAATATCTATTAAAACTAATTCTGTAGACCTACACTCTAAAAATGCTGTGTTATTTAAACCTTACTTTATGTCAAATATGGACTGTTGGGTTAAATTTTTATATTCAAATTTTAACTCAAAACTTGGGTAAGTCCATATTTGACCCAAGGTTTGTTATCAACGATAACATTAACACAAAAGAACACATATTCAGGATCCCAACTTAGGATCGAGATTGTCAACATTGGACAAATAACCAAGATCATTGTCAAAGACACAGGACATCATTATCATGGAACTAAGGAATGCGGAAGTAAAGCATGTCATGGAGTGGCCAATAGATCTAAACAGCTAACAGTTCCAGCTTTGAAGTCCATTCATTTTAGTGCTTCTCAAGCACAAAATTTCAGCAATTTTTTTTTTTTTTTCTCATTTTAAGACATTATTTACCTTTTGGATATCTGGCTAAAAGTTGTATTTTATGAAACACATTATAGTTAATGTTTGTTTTTAGATAATGGGCAGTTATGCTATATTTGGAGTTAGATAGTGTGAGAAATACCTCAACAGCGATAATAAACAGACGCTACAGTACTTATAATATTTTAATTTTTTTTTTTTAGTCTTTCTACAATCTTTCTCTCCTTGTAGGTAGTTGAATGAGTTGATTGAGTTTCAGTAAAGATTGTCTATTAAAAGAATACAAGAAAGAGTTTCCCTGAATGCAGCTGGTGTCCTTGTGTTTTTAAAACGCTATTTACATTTTTTATTGGTCTAAATTTGTATTTCCTGACCTTTTTAAACATTCACTTATACATAGATGTCATAAAATAATACAGAAATGATAGTATAATACACTTTTTAAATTCAGCATTTTAAAAACGCAAAACGGTAACACTTTATTTCGATAATCCACTTTAGATATAACAGTACGTAACTATAACAGTAAGAAACTACATATCAACTAACGGTCATTAGAGTGTTAGTAGACTGTCTGCTTAATATCTAAAACACTTTATTTTGATGAGTCCACAACACACTACATACTGACAATCAGAAACTTTGCAAGTATATGTCAACTTATTCTACTAACCCTAAACCTAAACTAACAGTGTAATCAGTTAGTAGACTTTAGTAGACTTATAGTTTTGAATTAATGAGAATTAGTTGACATGTATAGATCTGGCCATTCAAATTGCGCACGTGATGGGAAATGATCTCACGTGACACCGGTGTATTATGCTGGAACACAGAAAATGCTTTGACACAGGAAAGACATCATCAGTAGGGGGCAGTCATGTAACGCACTGAACTGAAGCAGCAGCGACGATCACTGTGAGCTACTGTACATTAAAAGGTTAGTTTGAGATGAGCCATATCTGTGCGGAATTCATGGGAAACAACTGGCTGAGGACACAGTTTATTGCTCATTAGTTTAAACAACTGTGATGTTGCATTTTCTTCTAAAATGTTTAATTTTTTTAATCTAATATCATGTGGTTATGTGTTTAAATTCTGAGTGAACATTTCTAAACATTATGACCATGCTTTCTATGTGTGAGATATGTGATTGTTGTCATATTACTATCAAAATCTAAAATACATGTTTGTGTTAAAGTAAAAAATGGATGATAAATACATCTTTCCTATGCCTTTTCGCACAGTTACACATTACAATTTGCATCTTAAAAACCAAATTAAAACATTATACATCAAATGAAGCATCAGAACATGAGGATTCACATCACATCATATTCCAAATATATAATTTAAAAAAAAACTGCACCAAACAGCAGCTTCTCTTTCAGTTTCAGTTTTGTGATGCACTCTTCACAAAGCGGCCTCCTATTTGTTTCCTTTATGTAAAAAAGCAAAACTGTTTTTATTGTTAATGTACACAAATAAAATAAGTATTTAAAATAGATTAGAATAATGTCTTATTCTTAAAGGAGAATTGTAAGCTGTTTCCACTTATAAGGGAAACAAAATCAGCTGATGCTGCTGGTGCCACGCACAGTTATAGACACATTACTGACTGGACAACTAATCTTCAGAACAAAATTAGGCTTAATACATTAAAACTTTCAACGCATTATAGCAACATCAAATTAAGATATGCATGTCTGAGAGGTAACTCGTCTTGATGCCTTGGCGTGAGCAGCACCAGGAACACTAAATTTATGATTCTAAATTTATTTAATTATTTTGGCTCATGGATAAGACTTATACTTCATTTGGAAATATAATGGTCTACCCTTATTTTTGTGTGCACTCGCAATACCAATAAAAAGCTGTGCTTTTGTAAACGTAAAAAAAATGCATGGTTATTATTAGGCTAACAGCAAGAATAGATATATATTTTATACCAGTTTGAAAAATAAACGGTGCTATTATGATCGGTGATATTCATCCAAAAGCAGTGTGCTCACTGGATGTTCAGTTCATTATGAGAATATAGATTAGCAATATTAAAAGATTAAAAAATATAGAGTAGACATCACGATCGCCCAATCATATGTTACCTTCCCACTATAAATACTCCCGCTTTTTCTCTCTTCCGCATTTTATGCATACGAACGATCGTTCTAAGCTAAGGCAAGATGTCTGAGTCATCTGACTACCTCCGCGAGGAGCCCGCTCCCCGCCCTCAACCAACTCAAGCTCCGGCCGCAAGCCAGACACCTACCGGACGCTACACCTCCAGTCACTCCACCATGCAAAAGAACCAGCAAAACAGCCAACCTTTCTACTCCGGCTCCACCTTCAACCCTCCGCTGCTCCTAACGCCACAGACCCACCATTGACTTCGACCCCGATTCTCCGCCATCTTCATCCAACTCTCAGCACCAACAATCAAGCCAGCACTTACCTTCCGCCAGCCGCCATTCTCCAAGTCAGCCCGGTCCAACCAGCATCTCTCCCGCTCAACTCCACCAAGCCTTGGCTAACTTCTTTTTCCACCTGGCCAGCTGCTCCACTGCCATCCACCAATCCATCCTCAAGCACTACAAACAATAACTTTTCTCTGTCTGTTCCCACAGAATTGCAACCAGCTGGGCCCCCGTACAGACTTTTCCTTCCCTTCTTTCTCTGCTCTCTCTAGCCTTACACCCCTCCAACCTGAACCCTCTACCACCCCCTCTGCTAACATCTATCTCCCCTCCACCTCCTCCCGCACTTCTTTCTCTCTCTCCACAGCCACTTACCTGCCAGCTCCATCCAATGCTCTCATCTCTGAACCCACCATCGTCTCTCCCCTTCTCCGCAGCAAATTTTTAGCTTATATTCCCCTAAACCACCCCATGAGACCTCTTTATGAGCAATCCTTAAATTCTATGATTCAAGCCGTAGCTCCTAGAACCCTGCAATCCTACCTCACCACATGGAAAGCTTTCAAATCCTTCCACCAAAGCTATAGCCTTCCCTTCCCCGATTTCTCCCTCCTATCAATCACCTCCTTTATTTCCTACCTCAGCTCACTCGGACTACTCCAAGCTAGCTCCATTAAAGGATAACTCAGTGGAATACAATTCTTGCACAAACTCCTTTATGGCTCCACTTCACCCCCATCTCCAACGCCCAAACTAACCTTCTAATCAAGGGTGTCCAAAAAGAGAACTCTTCACGCCCAGACCAAAGACTTCCCCTTACTCTAGAAATCCTCACTGCATCTCCACCCTTCGCAAAGGGTATAGCAGTCCACTCATTAACTAGCTAGACGCCATGTTCAATTTAGCCTTCTTTGGATTTCCTCAGAGTCTCCGAATTCCCCACCAACTCCCCCTTCAACTCAAACATCCACCCAACCATTTCAGGTCTCACTACCCTCAACCACAAAACCATGACCTTCCACATTAAGCACAGAAAAACAGACCAGCATAATAAAGGTCATTACTGGGTGGGGGACTGGTGGTTTAAAATATATATTTTCAACCTCCAGTCCCCCACCCAGCCTTTCCAGACGCTTAGAGCTTTCTAAACCTACAGAAGCTTGTTAGCCTCCTCCCCTTTTGTGCCCCTTTTCACCGACGAGTTCAACCAACCCACTTCAAGGTTTTGGTTCCAAAAGCATCTTAAAACCATTCTCTCAAGATCTCTCAAGATCCAAACCAAACTACCTCCCAAACCCATCCCTAACCCCTTGCAACCTGCCCCAGCCTCCGTAGAGGCTTCTCCGCAAGCTTCCGCAGAAGTCACCCCTCCAATCAGCTCCCGCCTCCGCAGAGGCTTCCCTGCCGGCCTCCGCTAAAGCCCCCCCCTGCTTTAACCCTCTGAGGTCAGCCGTCACGCCCACGTGATTTGGGTCTTTTTTTCTTGACGCGCGCGACATGAACACGCCCACAACAGCTTATGTGCTCAACGCGGAAGGACAGAGAAAACAAAACAAACAGCACTGACTTCAGCAAAGAAGATAACAGATGGATTTACCTCAAGATGCGGCGTGCGATCTGTTCTCAGTCACTCTCAGTAAGTACTGTTTGTTTTTGTATGAGTTTGCGTGGTATTGTTTGCTTTTGGTTTGTTTGGTTTTTCAACTACACCTGACTAAAATGTCTGAATGTGAGTGAAGCATGTTGAATAAGGCTTTATGCTGTTAGCCTACTGTGTTCTGTAATATAATAATACGATATAAAAACAATATAACGAGTGCATGATGAATGCTGCTTGACGTTATTATTGTTTGTTTTTCTTGAACTGTAATTTCTGACTAAAATGTTTTGAAATCAAGTGAAATGTTTTGATTACATTTCTTTGGATGTGATGCTGTTTCTATGTTTGATATACAGTAATAGACTATGAAACAAAATGATACATATACTGATATCAACATGCTCACAGATGTTTTTGTGCGTTTGTTTTGTTTTTAGTGATTAGAAATCTGCTGCATGATAAACCTGGATGGCATATACTCGAGTCTCTTCAAGCTGATCGCCTCTAGGAGTGCTGTACCAACATCAGATGTTCATCTGGAATGACATTCTCTGGTAAAACAAACTCCCTGAATACTGATGGTGGATATTTTTGATATTCTTGAATTCATGCAAAGCAACAGCAAACACTCAAATAACAGGTATTTACAGGGTTCACTTGTTTTCAGGATTGACTCAAAGTCTGTTCACATCTCTGTAGCTCTGTGCTCAATAATGTGTCTTTGACCTTTATTGTGTATATTTTAATTATACTGTGTTGTAAATAAAACAACTAATCATTTAAAAAAAACTGTTTTTTCAATCTCCTCCCATTCTTTCTAACCTGCCTTACCTGTCAGTCTCACTAATGGCCCCAATGGGGAGTGGTCTTTGTCTCTTCAGGTTATAATCACTGAATATTAATGGCCATTATCACGCCCCTGCATACAAGCTTTCAGCCTCAAAACATGTCTTTTAAAATTTAAAACACTATATTGTTTTCGGCGAATAAGTAATTGAAATGATTTTCACATCATTCTGAAGTAAATATTCTAACGTAATAGGCTGGTTACTCTAAATTCTTATTCAGAACCATTCACTATAGCTTGGATGGCCTTATTTAAGAAAGTTTTATTTTCCCAAAACTTAGTAACCACGCATAATATTTTTTTTCTACAAATGCAAACATGTACATCCATCCTGGCCACATATTATTGTAGCACAGTTTCTGCTGTATACAAAAACAATTATGTGTTGGTCAATAGTATGTTATAAGTAGTTCAAATAATCACAAATATCAGAGCATGTCCAAACATCTCAGGGACCCCAAAATGACCTCAGACCCCAGAGGGTTGCTTACGCATATATGCGTTTTGAGACGTCTTCTCCTGATGACGCCAATAAGAACTTAAATTACACATTGAGTTTTGATCATACAGATAAGATCAATACATCAGTCGAATCAGTGAAGGGTCTAATTTTAACTTTGTGTCTTTAGAAAATGAAGAAAACAGGGTGCGCTGCCTGCCGTGTTGGTCTGCGTGATCTTCAGTTAAAAATGTGTCACTAAAATGAGCTGAAACTCAGCAAAAACTCTACAAGGAGACATGAGAGTTATATCTGTAGAAAGCTTGATATGTCTACTAGTATACTAAGCAAGTCTTATCGAAAACAAATGGGTCATCGGTGAGGCCTCCACATCACCTGATAGTAAATGTGTCCTCAACTGGAATAGCCGATTTCTTTTTCTGCAGGAAAGACAAGACTGAAGTGCTGCAGGTGGCAGGTGTCTCTTCTGTGTTTCTTGCAGGTGTAGCCACAGGGTCACAGAGCTCCATCCTGAGGAGTAATATCCTCTTCAGTGCCTCCACATCAACATTGTTTGGAAAACAGCTGGCTTTATATCTGGGGTCAAGGAGAGTGGCAAGCAGAAATGTGGAGTTTGCAAAAATTGGTTCAAAATGCCATTTTAGTTCTTTGCTCAGATTGGCTGCCAGTTTCCTTGCTGCTGTGCCGAACCTTTCCCTGGACTCAGCCGCAACATCTTGTCCCAGCCCCACTGTGGGATCCTGATCGTCATCACCAGCCATGAACTGATCAGAATTATCCTCAGATTCCTCACCAGCATGCAGGGACCTGGTGATGGAGCACAGGCCATGCAGGAGGAGGATGACCTCAGTGGAGGCACTGTGTTTTGAGAGCGCCCGTGTGACCTCCTCAAGAAGACTAAGAACAGTGAGCATGTCTTATGCTAATCCCCACTCATTTGGATAGATGATTGTTGGAGCTTTACCCATTTTAGACTCCTGTGTCATAATCTGCACATCCCTGTGCTTCTCCACCAGCCGCTGGAGCATGTAGAACATATAGTTCCACCTTGTTTTTACATCTGTTATGAGCGTGTGCTGGGGAAGGTTCAACTGTGTTTGCAGCTCATGTAGTCTGTTGCTGGCTTTGCTTGAGCGATGAACATGGCTATATATGCTCCTGGCTTTGGAGAGAAGGGATGTCCCAACCCTGTCCTTCTCCAGTGCTTTGATCACCACCAAGACACGCAACGGATGTGCCCATATTCAGCCAAAACTTTCACCATGTTTGCTGCATTATCTGAAACAACAAACCTTATTGTGACAGACTGACCAACAGACTCTTCCCACTCTCTCATCTTTTCCTTAAGGCAGCACAGAATGTTGTTTGATGTGTGCTCAATGTCCAGCACACCAACATTTAGCAGGCCTTCTTTCCTCTGTACTGAAGCTTCCCCTACACGTTCACACCAGTGCCCAGTAAGACTGAGATATGCATGTGCGTTGTTATTGCTGGTACAGAGATCTGTAGTGAGTGTGTGTAGCTTAATTTGAAATATTATTTATACCACAACTACCTTTAAACTACCCACAACTACCTCTAAATAAAAATCTGATGACCGGCAAATGGCGGGTTGTAGTCCCGTCTCACGGCGAGAGGGGCTGTGGTTAACTCATTCATTGTCACAGTTATTCAGCCAGGAGTGCTGTATGATGTCCAGTCTGATCCAGTCACACAGCCTGATGACCTGTCGAAGGCCCTCACGATTCCTGTAGCACGGTACAAGGGGCCGCGTCGAGTCCAGTCTGTCCCGGTTACGCAGCCTGAGAAGCTGCAGAAGGCCCTAATTGTTCCTAGCCAGGTTTTAACGGGTGCCAGCCCCGTAACACGATACGAGGGGTCGTGTATTCTGATTCCCAGTTCTGATTCCCGGTTCAGTCGGTTCTGATTCCCCAGCCTGTAGGGTTGTCCGAGGCCTGTGACCCTGACTCATGGTGGCCGGATCCGCCAGACCCGGTCTGTGATCCGGATTCTTTGTGGCCGGATCCGCCAGACCCGGTCTGTGATCCAGATCCTTTGTGGCCGGATCCGCCAGACCCGGTCCGTGATCCAGGTTCATTATGATTGGAGCCCTGTGAAGACTGTGAGGCCCCATGGCCCAAACCGCCTGAGCCCATGTTTGACTCAGAGACTCCGCCGGGTCCGTCAGTGGCTGCAGCTCCTCTGGAGATGTCGGCATCAGCCGTAGAGTCTCCAGAGACCCCATTGGTGGCTGCTCAACCCATGGAGGCTGCTGAGTCACTGTCCGATCAGTTTAAGAGGGCCTTATCACAGTCAGTTCCGTCACGAAGGGCATTATCACTGTCTGTTTGGTCAACGAGGGCGCAATTTCTGTTGGTTCAGCCTAGAAGGGCATTGTCTCTGACTGTCGGGTCTTGGAAGGCGCACTCTCAGTCAAGTTGGTCTAGGAGGGCATACTCACGTCTTAGTCGGTCTTGAAGGGCATATTTATTTCCAGTCCAGTCTCAAAGGGCGTATTCACCTTCTAGGTGGTCTAGAAGGGTGTCACCTCTGACTGTTGGTTATGAAAGGGTGCGTTCACAGTCAGTAGGGACCTCGAGGGCATCAATGCTGCCTTCTCCGTCACAGTCAGGCCGAACCAATGGGTTCCGCCACGGTGGGCCTCTCCGCCGCCTGCTCTGCCCTGGAGGGTGCACGAAATGTTTGGTTGGCTCGGGAGAGCATTCTCGGTCCCTGGCGAGCCCAGGTGGGCTACCCCTCCGTCTGATCCGCCTTGGAGGGCGGTTCTCCCGTTAGCTCCGCCCAGGTGGAAGTCTCCGCCACCTGCTCCGCCCTGGAGGGTCTTTCCACAGTCTCATCTGCCCAAGTGAGCATCTCCCCTGTCCGCCCCTCTCTGGAAAACATTTCCTCCGGCTGCTCTGCCCAGGTGGGCATCTCCGCCATTTCCACTGCCTCCCTTAAAGACTGGTGTCGCTGCCTGCACATCTGGAAGCTGCGCCTAGGGGGCACATGTGTCTGTGGTTTTGCTGTGTCTCATGCCTGTGTATGTTTGCTGTGCATGTGCTTGTGTTTACCTTCTGTATCCTAATGTCTTCTCTCATTTATGTCTCCGCCCCATCATTAGTGTTCACTCCCTGCCAGCCTTGTGTGTCCAGGTGTTCCCCATTGTCTCTGATTTTATGTTGTATTTAAACCATGCCCTTTGTCTTGTGTTGTTGGATGTTAACGTTTCCACTCATAGGGTTAGTCTCTGCTTTGTTTTCGCGTTTTCTTTGTTTCCTGGTTCTGTTCTGTTCTGTTCAATAAATGTTCAACTTGCGTTTCACTTTTGCCTCTGAGTCCTGTCTGATCACAAGGAAGCAAGAGCGCAGGATATATCCACCGACGCATTACACGTATGATACTCGTACTCTGCAAAAGTGCTTTATCCGTACCAGATACTTGTCATCATGTGTTAAGGGGAGTGTTCCCAGTTTCGGCTGATCTAATTAATGCAGCTTAACAATCCTTTAACGGATTTGATTAATAAATGTGTATTAGTGTGTTAAGTGTAAGCCAGAATAAAGAGATGTCTCCCGAACAGAATTGCGTAAAATGTTAGGACTATAATAATGAAAAAAGTACTTGCTTAAGTACTGAGGAGCTAAGCCATTTAGGGCTTTATAAGTAATTAATACGATTTTAAAATCTATACAATGTTTGATAAAAAGCCAATGACAGAACCGGGCTAATATGATTATACTTCCTGGTTCTAGTAAGGACACTAGCTGCTGCATTTTGAACCAGCTGTAGTCTATTTATCAAGCATGTAGAACAACCATGCAATAAAGCATTACAATAGTCTAGCCTCAAGGTCATAAACGCATGAATTAACATTTCTGCATTGGAGGTTGATAGCATATGTCGCAATTTATCTATGTTTTTGAGATGGGAAAACGCAGCTTTAAAGATACTAGATAACATGGCTTTCAAATGAAAGATTGCTATCAAACTGCATCTTGTGCCTGAAGAAGTCCAGGAACTTCAGCACTGCCTGCGCACACTTGTTGGTGAGGCAGGCAGCATGTTGACCGAGTCCAGCTCCATGCCGAGAAAAGAGATCCCCTGCACTGGGGAGAGTTTGTTCTTTTCTTGGTTGACCTGAAGGTCCAGATGGCTGAGGTGATGAAGCACCAGGTCCCTGCCAACAGATCCCACGAGTGAGCTACGATGAGCCAGTCGTCAAGAGAGTTGCGAATGGTACAGGCCAACTGGAAATATTGACACACTTGACCCGAGATGCAAACCGCTGGAAGGGTCTGAGGCAAAATCAAGATGAAAGAGCACGCCTAAATAAATATGCACTGCTTATGCGTACAGTAAAACCGGCTTAGGGCTTATCCTTTTACGTCCTATGATATCCTGTGACATGACATTCGTCTGAATTTACATAATCTCATGAATGCAACAGTACTGTTTAGTACAACTCATAGATTAAGACTAAGCTGTAATGCAGGTAGAAATATTTTACAAATGCTTATAGATCAGTAAAATCATTAAAAACGCTCGTGAATTTTATAACACACTTTATAATAAGGTCTTATTTGTTTACATTATACTGTAAATGCATTGACCAACATGAACTAATAATGAACAAATACATTTTCACAACATTTATTAATGCTTGTTGATGTTGGTTCATCAAAATGTTCATGTTAACTCACAGTACATTAAATAATGTTAACAGATAAAGCTTAAAATTTGAATAATGTTTAAATATTTTTTATTTATTTATTTATTTATTTTTTACTGTAATTGCAGTCCACTGGGCAGTTTTCCTGATGGCACTGATGGCTTGGCCCCATCATCACTGCTTGCAGCTATATATTTTTAAATGTATTCTTTCTTTCTTTGTGAGTGTGTAAAGTTTGAGATAATGCTGTTTGTCTGACCTGTTTACTCTATCCTTTAAAAAATGCAACTCAATAGACCATACCTCATCCCTTCTTGGGACCTTTTCGCCATCCTATCAGGACTATAGGGGGGATCCCTTTGAGCCGCTTGACTCAGTTGAGCTAAGGTTTTTTTCTTTTTTTTTTTTTACCTGCAAGCATTTTAAGTCAATTCATTCCTTGAATTTGGTCCGGCTGACTCTTACGCTACCTTGATACCCCAACCTGGTTATGTGACAAATAGTGTCAAAATTAGCAATTGTAAATCTGTGGTTTTCCGATTAACACTAGAGGCTGTCCTTTCCACAATCTACTTTCACACCACACAAGCCTTGCTTGTCTTCATGTGTGCCAATCTTCCTCTTCCTAAATATCTCTATCGTCTACCATTTGGACTCTGTTTGCCCCTGTTTGTATTACTGCTCATTCTATCTAGATTATCTCTCGCTTTTTAAATCTCTGAATTAAGTTCGCTGTGGACTGACACTTGCTTGTTTATCAGACTTTTGGTTATCTTCTATGTTCCTGTTTGCCATTGTCTGACCCTGCTCGATGTTCACTATATTTTGTAATAAAGCTCTGCAATTTGATCTGCACGCCTTTCATCTGCACGCCTTTCATCTCATCGAGTACTGCGTCTGCTAGACGCATGGGGAAAACTCCTTTTTTCCCCCTAACTGAAGCCTTATTTAAAACGCAGTTTTATTATGTATTAAAACTGCACGGTCATTGGCCGCTGCAGGTTTACTTGTTTAATCAATAGGCGAAGCGCCGCCTACAGCGAGAAAATGGCCGATGGTCATGCTATTTGCATGAAGGGCGCGAACTCCCTCTGTATATGAGGGAGGTGCCCGAGCCATTTCTTTAGGTTAATTCGACTGAAGCAACGGCCAGTTCATAACACGGCACGGAACGCAGTACTCGTTCCATGTCTCAGGGAACAGTGGTTACGGTAGTAACCTATGAGTTCCCTTTCGACATTTCACTCGTACTGCGTCTGCTAGACGCATGGGGAACACAGTATAATCCCGCCGTGCTATACTTGTCTGGACAATGAAAGCCTGAAAGTGGACCTAAGGGAAACCCGGGGTCTCATACAGTACGTCAATCACGTACAATCACTTTGAAGACTCAGAGTGCCTTTACCCGCAGCGATTCAACGCGGCAAATTAGAAATCTAGGGATATGTATGTAATCATAAACGGGTTGTCCTCTTTGAGCGCTTGAGCGGTCAAACAGTAAAGAACCCAAAGATATATGATTATGACACTCTTAAGTCAGGCCAAACCGGGCTGTCTTAGAGCACCCTTACTGTGTTTGTAGCTAGGCAGCGACTGATAAGGAAACGCAGCAGTCTGCAAGCGCAAGCCATAGAAACTCGGGTATTTAACGGAGTTGTAACAATGATATCAGTGCCATACGGCAGAGCCGAGCGTATCACCGAGCGTTTCTTGTGAATATCTTTGGACTGCCTTTTGTAATTACCTGGACTGCTTACTTACCTGTGATTCTCGCCTGT
>JAUMHR010000079.1:1489560-1507650 GCA_032361145.1 Enteromius fasciolatus
AAACTCTGGTTTAATGAATCTATTATGTATTTCCTTTTTATTCCTGTTTTTATGAAAGCACGAAGATGTATCAGAGATAATGATTTTGTCGTCCATAGTTTCGGAATTCTGCCTCCGTCTGCTAGTAATCACGTCACTACTAGAGCAAGCTCCTGATTGGTTAACGCGCCGCGAATTTTCGCCAAAATTCATATTTTTAAACTTGAGCGTTTCGCGCCGCAGGATGTGTAATCGCGTCTTTGCATTGACTTAACATGTAAACCACTCGCGCTTGACGCTTCATTCGCGTCCGGTGTGAACGCACCTTAAGTCACTGTATTTTATAGACCAAAGCCTGGCATTTTTTTTTTTAAAGATTTATGCATTAAACAAAAACACTGTTTATGTATTTATTTATTAGAGTCATCTCCTAATGATGGCGCACACTTATATTCGATCAAGACTGCACTTAATCATTTAATATATAACTGCTTTAATTCTAAGGTTAGATCAAGTCAAACAGGACACTTCAAGACTGAAAATTTTTTTGTATTTGGTGTCAAGAAACCTATTGGCTGTCAACGATGACGTTTTTAAGAAACCATTAATAAGAACGCCCACTAGCGACCTCATCGCCAGCCTCTAGCGACATACAGCGACAGAAGTCGCTGCTAGTGTGAACGAGGCATTATTGAGAGGTTTGTGAGGGAAGAAATGGCCAGTAGTCCTGAATTAAGCCTGTATGGGACGGCTGGCTTTTCCAGTGATGCTTCTTGTGCTGGACAGGTGAAGACGTTCACTGTAGTGTAGAGCACCCTCTGAAACGGAGACGATCACACTGATCCATGTCAACCGGTGGCAGTGCAGCGTCTGACTTCACTGATAATACAAGAACATCTACCAGTATCTCAGACCTGAGAGCAACCAATAACCCCATCAAACACTGAAGAGCACACCAACGCAGGATTATTAGAGAATAAACAAACTTTTATTGGAAGAGTGTTACACAATGGGTCAGGTGGGGCATAAAAACATGACAGATCATCCAAAGCTGCTTAAAAAAAGAAAGAGAGAGTCAATGCTACTGCTATACACAGGGCTGATGGAGCAGATGGGAGCCGGGAGAGAGAGAGAGAGAGCACGGGCCTCGCTCGACCGCTAAAAACATCAGCGCTGGCAGTTCAATCTCATTTGTTCATTTAATCAAAAGTTTCTAAAACAGATTAAAAAGATTTAAAAGGGCAAAGAGAGCGACCTCGCCCGAAATCATCCGATTTAAAACAAAACCTATCTGAATATCGGTGCCAGAAAATGGCTGGAAATGTGAAAGTTCCCAAAGAGCTGCCTAGGTTTGACGGTGAATGGAGGTTTTTTGCGTTTGTCTTGTCGCTGAGAGAGGTAGAAGCCGCTCGTCCTCTCCTCGGTGGAATGTTTGACTGCATAGAGGAATGATTGGCACTGCCCTCCACCAATGAGTGCCACTGTCCTGTGCTGGTCCCAGCTGTAGCTCCGCCCACCCCTCCATCATCATCATCATCTTCACACGCTCCTATTATTATTATTATCACACAGTACTCCTCATGAACTAGGAATGTGAATTACTACTTAACAATAAAAATAACATAAATCTGGTCTTCAGAAAAGGTGAAGACGATCTTTTGAGGGAAAGAGATAAAACGAAGACTAAAAAAATAAAATGCTACAAATGTTAGCTAAGTGGTTCTGGTTTGAATGACAGAGGATGAAGAAGTGTTTCTGTACAGGATCAGAGCCACTCTGGTGTCCTCCAGACGTCCCTCGCCGCTCTTCAGCTCTGAGAGAGAACACACACACAGAGCTCTTACTGGACATACACGCTCTACAGCACACACACATCCATGCACTATCACTCGCATCCGGCGGAGGACACAGATTAAACACGAGAACTAAAGGAGTCGTAACTATCTGACCTGTGCAGTTAATGTGTTCACTAGTGTGATGGAGAACAGATTCATGCTGAAGCAGCTGAGGCCCCGTTTACACGAGTGCATTTTCAGTTTAAAATAGCGTTTGGCCTTTTCCCTTTTCATTTTGATAGGACAGATCACAGCTGACAGCAAGCCAAGCAGCAGAGAGACCGGGGATGGGAAGCACAATCTCCATTTACACTAACAACCTACAGCGCACGTCACATGACCATTCATGCAGGTACAATTATAGATATGCATGGGTAGATTAAGTATTATCTACATCGTGGACACGTCTGCATGCTTGGAACGGCTGAATGAGGACTCTACGAGTACAACAACGACATGATACTACTGTTCAAGGAAACGCACAGAGAACACGGGCAGCCACACCAGTCTCCGTTTACACAGAAACATAACTAAAACGGGGTCTGTTTCAAGGATAGAAAACGCTGGAGTAGTGTAAAGGATAGGGGTTTTAAAATGAAAACACAGTGGTGTAAACGGGGCCTGAATCTGGTGCCGGGCTCTAGAGCTCAACACATATCCAGCAGAGCTGTGATGTTTCTAATCCCAGAACAACAGTCGCCCACCGTCCACACACGCAGAGGAGCCCAGTGTTTGCTGGGGACGTGACAGGGCTTGTAGGGGCACTAAAGCACTTCCTCGGAGCGCTTCATCTGTTCATAATGAGCTCCTGGAACAAGAACCGCTCTTGGACAACACAACCCAGCACATCTAGAGACCTTCAAATCAATGACACATCAGGCACTCTCAGTCCAGGGTGATTCGGAGTTATTAAACAGTTGTGAAAACGATCCATCATGCAGTGTTTAACAGCGAATGGAAACATCCTGCCAAGTTTTAAAGGAACCTTTCATTCAAATTGATTAGTAACACTGTTCTCAAATAACGTGATGGGAACTCTTGCTCCTCACATCTTCTGAATGGTATGGTCAAAGTCATAAAACTTTGCATTTGTATTTGGAGCAGCATTCAGAGTCGAATGGTATCCATTTTATTGTAATCCACGTTGGCCATTTAACTTTGACATAAAATTCAGCGAATGCATTGGCGTGTACAAACCTGAAGGTTTCATGACAGCAACTACTACTATCTGGAAGTTTCAGCGCCAACACGCCACTTTCTAACCTTTTCCTTCAGCAGCAGCGACTAGCAAAAACACCACTGTGTGTTTCATATTGCAAGTCAGGGACTTAACATAACCGTACGATAATACCACCATTGCATTATTTTTGTTTCCATGCAGAGATCACACATTCATTTAAAGGTGTATGAGGATCCCCTGAAATAAGAGTCAGATCCGGTTCAGCACATGAGTGACCCTGCACTGCTTCAGCTCACCGAGCGGACCCAGGACAGAGGACAGAAAGAGACAGACACAAAAGGAGAGATGAATATAAGAAATAGAACAAACAAAAGGGGAGAGACGACAGGCTCCCAGTGAAGGAGGAGCAGGGCCGGAGCAGGAGGAGCTGGTCGTCGGCGTGCGCTCACCTGTCCTTCAGTCGTCATCCTCGGCGAGCTCCGTCTCTTTGTGGACCACCACACGAGTGACAGACATGTCAGGGTGCTGCTCTTTGGCCTCCTTTATAGCCTGGGCCAACGCCTGAGCCCGCCCACAGTAAGCCAACACAAACAAACAAAAGCAAATAAAAGATTAAAAAAACAAACAAAAAAAAAAAAAACACACAAAAATGTACCCAAAACAAGAATAAAAAACACAAGCAACTGAACATAAAAGGATGATGGGAAACGCATGCATGTGAACAAGTGACGCTGGGACCTGCGTGAACGGCTCTCAGTCTGAGAGGATGGCAAATGTCACATCGCCATGGTAACCTGTGTGCACGCTCCCGCCCAATCAGAAGCTGCGTGCATGCGTGCGTCATACGACACAGACGGACAGAAATACCTCACGGCTAAAACGAGCACCTGAGGATCATGAGCTGCACTGTGTGACTGTCTCAACTTCACTCCTGCTCCTACAACATCCTCCCCAGCGAGAACCAAACAGCAGGAAGAACGGAGATCAGCCGAGCTTTAGGTCAGACTGTACGTGCGTTCGGTCTTAAAGTGAAAGCATCCTAATAAACCTGCTGCTCTCTGAAGGATAAAAACATTCAGTGAAGACTACGTAGTGCTTTATTCTTCTTCTCCATATTACATTTCTTGCTGCTGCTGTCAAACAGATTCACTTTGTTACAGATTACAGTTGATTACAGAGAAGACCGTGATGAAGGGAGCTCTAAATAATGAGATCAGACCAAAGAAACCTGCTATATTGTCCAAAAATAATCAGAGTCTGAAGCATTCACAATGTCTAAAAACAGACTCAAGCTAAAATCAGTGAGTGTGCGTCTGGTTTTACACGTGTACACAGACGACAGCTTGTGTGTGCGTGTATCTCACCTGATCGTGATCAATGTCAGAGTCTCCTGTGATGACAATGCGCTTCTCAATACGAGTTTCTGACAGCCCGCCTTTTAGTGTCTGTCAATCATTAAAGACACAGACATGATGTGAACGGCACTTAACAGAGGAACAGGAAACACTTCATTTCAAGTTTTACTTTGGTTTTTAAGATAGTTGGTGTAGGTTTGCATTACAATACTATTTCAATCTTTCAATCAACATTTCCTTTTAATTATTTGTCAAATTTACCAGTAATTTCTGAGTAAAAATTCAAGTTTTCAAAGTAAACTACACCTAAAACATTTTCAGTGTAAATAGGGTTTTGGTCATACATTACACTCACTTTTGACATTTAAAATACACTCGAGGAGAACAAAAACAAGTGAAGAAGTTTGTGTGTTCTGCATCTATAACCCTACTCCTACCTGTGAGTGTCAGCTAATATCCTACACCCTGAGCAGGACCATTCATCTCATGACTTCTCTTATCAGCTCAGGTGTCACAGCCAGCGGCGTGCGTGCGTGTGTGTGCGCTACCTTCGTGATGTGTGTGGTGGTGGTGGTGCAGAGCGATTCAGAGGTGATGGTTTGAGCTGTCATCAGCACGCCTGGCTCCCCGTCTCCATTACCATCCAGCTGTCAATCACATCCAGAACAAACACAAACACTCTTCAGACTGCGTGATCCTGCATTAATAACCACCGTTTCAGTCAATGTTGGTGAAGCAAAGTCAAAACCATCAGCAGCTTGACAGGATTTGGTTTCAGAGCATTTCAAAGTTGTTTTGAAAAAGTAGCGAGCTAAACTACAAGATGCTGACAAAACACAGCCGCGTTAAAGCTCCATCACGAAGGAATGTGTTTCAGCAGAGAATATACAAACATTTATATGAGTGAGAAATATCAGCATACGACTAATTAAATGCACTACTTTAATATCCCCATTACATAATCACATCTAAATTCACATTAAATCTTCAAATTAATTTAAAAAAAGACATTTTAAATATGTTTAATGGCATCAGTATCACTGATATAGACCTCTCCTAATATTTAAACTCTGACTTTAAGGCTTAAAATAACTAATTTAAGTGAACTTGAACCAATCTTCATATAAACTCATAACTCATGTCATATTTACATGCTGCTGAATCAACCCACTCCAGGTCTTTCGGTCTGCATTGATGAACTGCGGAGTTGAATCTGGTGTGTTAGACGAGTGGGCTGCTCCAGTAGAGTTTTGAAAACCATTTCAGAGACATGTTCTTAAACGTGACTCATATATAATTTATTACATGCATGTACGGTTACGGCCGTTTTAACAGCCTTTTGGGGAACTTCAAGCCGTAACTGACCACAACATTGCGTGCATGTAGTTTAGCTCATCTTTGGTATGAAATACATTTTTGACAGCACTGATCCTTGATTACAAATCCTACGATTTCGTCACAGGATCACCTGACCCTCTCACCTGGGCGGCCTCGTACGTGATGGTCTTGGTTTCTGTGTGAACGATGGGAACCTCCTTGGTGGATATCTCTGTCTTCTGAGCAGCGAACGTGTCTGAGATTGTAACCATCTCGGTCTTCACAACAGGAGGCTACGGAGAGACAGAGGCCGTCAGCGTGTGATGCACAGAGATGTGTGACGTGACCAACACACACCACTGCTACACAGCACAACAAGAGAGGCAGCTCATGCAGCTTTAAGGAAACACCACTACAAACTAGACGTCTTTGGTATAACACATGCAGTCTACAACCCCGAAAAAGCCAAAACGTTTCCAAAACTGTGTGACGGTACATTAGTGCAGTTTTGGTTCCTGTGATCTTTGGCAATGTTTACAGGACGACACACACACTCATGCAAAAGCACAAAAACACAGCATTGTGTGGATACGCCATCAGATGTTACTATATTGTGCTTTAATTTCTATCAATACTTAAGATGTGTGCTATTTATCTGTGTATTACTGACGTTTTTGCTCTCTCTCTCTATTAGCAGAGCAAAGAATCAATGTAAACGCACTTATATAATTATGATATCAAGTACATGAGATAAAACATGCATCACAAAGCCCCATGCAACACACAAGATACAAGCCCCCGCATGCAGCGACTATAATAAATTATATTACATTTATTTATACATATATGTGTGTGTGTGTGTATGTGTGTGTGTAGCCAAGTAGGATGGAAGATAAAATCAACTAAAAAGGCGAGATGATGGAATGACAAACATTAAGACGCTTTTTTGTGCTGTAATTGCTTCCTTTAAAACAGGCTAAAGAGGTTTCAGCCTTGTGCAGATAAAACACATCTTCATCCAGGAAGGAGAAAGGAATGGGAAACAGAAGAGGAGATGAGGAGAAGAGTGGCGGCGCAGGGGAAGCGTAGGCGGGCGTCTCAGCTCAGGATGTCAATTACCTCCGAACAGCAAATAACCTGCGGCAGGTGATCCGTTTCCACGCGAGAGGCGCTGCCATTCACGATGAGAGGCTCCTCCTCCTCCTCGGCGGCAGCTGTCTGAGGAGTGGGCGGGGCTTGGTCTTGGGGGGCGTGGCCGTTGGGAGCTTCGTCTGGCGTCAGCAGCGGCTCGTCTGAGTGCTCTTCCTCTCGAGGCTGTGCTGCTTTCTCTTCGTCTGCCACAGGGCTGGGTTCAGCCGCTTCTGCCAATGGCTGTGACTCTATCACAGGGGGCAGGGCTTGAGTAAGCACCGCCTCCTGCTCTTCCTCAGGCTCTTCTTTGATCTGCTGGGCGGAGACGCTTGTGCTGGGTGGCTGAGCATGGTACTCTGCCTCCTCTTCACTCTCGCTGTCGGATGATAAGCTTCTCTCCTCCTTGACCTCCGTCTCCACAGTAACTGATGCCTCAGGGGTAGGGCTTTTGGGTTTGGCTTTGACGACTTCCTCGATGACAACAGTCTCTTCCACGACCTCTACAATCTCTGGTTGGCCGTTGACTTCAGGTTTGACCTCAGTGCTCTACACCAGACAAGCGCGCACACACGCACACACACACACACACACACACACACACACAAGGGATGAAGAGAAAAGCAAAGAACATAAACCATGAACACAAAACAAAAACTTAAGGAAACAAGCTTCCTGCAGACCTTAGTCAAAGTCAATGTCACTGTAAAATGAATAAAAACAAGGCTGTGAGGTCGAGATGTACAGGCTGTTCAACGAGTGCAGTACACTGAAATGTGTGATGCAGCAAACCTGTCTGTGAGAATGAAAACCTGTCTGGTGCCGTCTTTGCACTTGAGCACTTACATATTTCCTGTATTTGGACCAGTCCGTAGAACTTTCCATGACCTGATGGGATTACAGGGCTTCATTTTTAGCTTCTAAACCTCTTCATGTCGGTTCAGTCATCCCTATACTGTAAGTTGCAACTGTTGTACAAAATATACATACTTGTCTTTGCATCAATAAAATGAGCAACACTTTGTTTTACCATCAAATTACTGGCAATATCTAATTTTTTGTATTAAACTTCAGAAAGGTTCCAGTGACCTATTGCAGAATCCTGGGGAACATGATGCCTTTAGGAATAAACTGAGGCTTGAGATGGATTTAGTTTGTACACTGGCGTTTTTAAGATCTTTTAAGATCCTCCTCTAAATTAAATGTGCTTTCTTGTAAAGACATTTAGATATTTTCTTAAAAACAAGACCGAATCACTGAGTAATCATCCGATTCAACACACTGTACATCCGTCACTCACAGCACTGCTCTCATCTGTTCCGAATCAAACATGGCATCTCCTCCGACTGAGGTCCGTAAACACCACAACACATACAATCAACAAGCAACGTAACGAGAAAGAGACGATCATGAGCTGAGAGACGAATGAATGCATGGACAAACAGATGGATGATCGATCTGAGAAGAGGACTGGAATCATGATGTCTGCAATGGAAAAGCATGAGATGTGTGTGGTGTTAGGTGAGTGTTTGCTCAGGTGATGTTAGGTGTTCGGCCGAGCGAGGACGATGGACCACCTGGCTGGCGTCTCTGCTGTCCTTTCCGGGAAGGGGAGGGGTTTTCTGTGGAACCTGGAGGTAATCATAGACAGAGTCACTCAAGCACACGCTCCTTCACGGGACGAGACCCGATCAAAGGAGATGCATTAGAGACGTGATCTCAGTGATCGGATGACCCCAGACAGCAGGGGTTAAGAGTTAAGAGGGTGGACGGGACAGCGGTCAGCAGTGATGCTGGTGAACAGAAACATCACAAACACACACAAAACAAGTTTCTCACCCACACACACACGACGGCAGAGATGGAAGTGATATTCTGATCATGTTGTTACTGGATGTTTATGAGCGGTCTGGCAGTGAAACACCCCTCTAGAGCGGATCCTGTGTGTGCTTCACAGACACAGAAGAGCTCTGTACTGATGTATGCATCTAGAAATACAGCTGAAGCTCTCAAGTCTCATTCATATTGTGCATGTTATCACAATATAATCGTGTTTTAAATGTGATGCCTTTATTGTACATTTAATTACTTTTGTTCATTTCTGATCTGCTCTTTGATGCATAATTTAAATCTATAGACTACTGTTCATACGGTCATTTTATTTTAATCAAATACAATTTCATCAGCAAGGATGCATTAAATTGATCAAAAGAAATAATTACATTTATAACGTTACAAAAGATTTTGGTTTTAAATGCATGCCGTTCGTGCAGCCACTGTTTTCAACATTGATGATTCTTGAGCATCAACTCAGCATATTAGAACGCTTGGTTTCTTCAATGCTTAGTAACTTCAGCTTAGTTTAACATTCACAGAGAAAACAGTCGTTTCATCTTATTGCATAAAATTAACCCCCCCCCCAAAAAAAACAAAAACAAACAAAAAGCTTAAAAAACATTAGTGACCCCAAACGTTTGAACAGTAGCACACTATTACAGGGTTTCTTCACACATCAGTGAGGGCTGAATCAATACCGACCGCCAGATCGGAGCATGAACTTGGTTTGCTTTAAAGAGGTGCCAGGGCCAGATGAAGAGACAGACAGAAGGGGTAAAGGCACCTCGGGCTGAGCTGAGGCTTGACTGGCCTCTGCTGGAGCAGAAGCAGCACTGCAGGAGCCAGCCAGCCCAGAGAAGCACGCCTTACTCAGAAAGAGAGAGGTGAGCTCCTCTTCCAGACTCTACATGACAACACATGAAACGAGCGGGTGCAAGGACAACGACAGACACAGAAACAGAAGAAACAAGAGAGAGAGAAACACAACAGCACTTCAGTGACTCTACAGAGAGAGCAGAGGAACACACACTCTACAGGAATACCAGTAAAGCATTTTAACAAGAACAGTGGCATGTGTGCAAACAACAGTGTTTGTAACTCAGAAACAGTGTTCAACAGCTGAAGGCATCAAGAAACAGGTGCAAATAAAACGCAAAATTCACTCACACACAAACAAGCACACGTGCAAAAATGTGCAGTATAGTCTTTGGCAGGAGCTGATCGTTTACATAAATACTACATTAAAACAAACAGAAATAAACAGGAGGAGCAAGTGCACAGCTGAAAGAGACAGCGTGACTGCAACTGAGAGACAAACCTAAACAACGAGAGAAGCATTCTGATAGAAAACACAAAATAATGAGAAGCGAGGAAACCATAGGACAGAATGAGCATGAACAGAAAGCCAGTCAGACTGAGAACTGCCCCGCCATTGGCCAGTGTAGAGGACAGGAGGGGTGTGTGTGAGACAGTTGGGATTATGGGTCGTCTTCTTAAATCTACTTATAGTGTATTGTGATGTCAGAATGACAGGTGTTAGCCAGGCGTCTCGGAGGCTGTGAAGACGCTCGCTTTCCTCGACAGACAGTCATTTCCTGTCACAATAAAGAGGACAGAACGAATGGCCCAAAAGAGAGAAATCGGATTTTGTGAAAAAAAACAAAACAAAAAACAAACAAATTGTGTGATTAAGCTCAATGCATTTGTGGAAAACCCTACAGTCATCTGAATGAAGGCCTACTCAGGTTTTCAGTGCAATGTTCTGATCAAATATTTTTAGAGCTAAGCAAACTATTTCATACTCCAGACCAAAACAATCCGGTCGCAATTCAAACATCTGTTTTAAGATCAATATATGTAACCTTAGAGCACAAAACCAGTCATAAGGGTTGAATTTTGTGAAATGTATCCATCATCTAACAGCTGAATTAATAATATATCCACTGATGTCTGGTGTGTTAGTTTAGACACAACTACTTAAAAATAGGAAATCTGAGGGAAACTGTGAAAAACACCTTCAAAGTTGTCCAACATAAATTCATATTGCATATTGTATAATGCATTTTACTAATCAAAAATTACGCTAGGAAATGTACAAAACATCTTCATGGAACATGATCCTAGTGATTTTTGGCATAGAAGAAAAACGGATCATTTTGACCTGTACAGCGTACTGTCGTCTGATACGCATCAGCAGAATTTGTAAATGATGCACTGAGATTATTCAATGGAATATCAGAAGACCCTTCTTTAGGCGATGTTTTCCCAACTGTCCCACCGTGCAACAGAAAACACCCAGAGTAAACCAGCTTCTGAGCAGAGCAGAGCGAGAGGGGCATGCAGAGCGTCTGAGGAGGCGTCCGAATCCCGAGCTGAAGCACACGTACCCCTTGAGCCTGCAGGCGCAGGGAGGTGGCAGGGCTGCCCGTCAGGCGCTTGTCCCACTGACTGGGCCTGGGTTCGGGCGTAGCCTCCATAAAACTGCGCTTTAGCTCGCTAATGCTAGCCTGATGTTTCAACACATCCTCCTGGGTCTTATCCAAGTCCTTATCCGAGAGGCAGGCAGGGGAGGACAAAGGGACAACCAACAACCAGCACATTAGTCATGGAGAGAGCTGAACCATGTTAGAGTCGAACCTCACTGCTCGCCCTGACACACCCGGACATCATGATGGTAGGAAGCTTGCTAGATTTGGACCAGAGCTCTTTCAACAACTAATGATGTGCAGCGTTATTGCTTTGGGTAGTAATTTGACCAAAGAAAATGAGGTTGTAAGGGACAGAAATACACACTGGTAGTAAAGGGAAAATAAAGAACACCCGTTTTTCCCTAGAGACGCACAATATTATTGAAACAAGATATTATAATCAGAATCAGCAGATAAAGCCTGGCTGTAAGTGGGATATCTTCCATGTGCTTGAGGAGTGATCGTGATGAGATCATGTCCACAGTGGACTAATTCTTCACGCCAATTGTTGCCTAAATTACGATTAAATTCTCTGTTTTGGATTCCCCAGGTCACAACGCCTGACCGGTAAGGCCTTTTAATTTACTTAGTGGGCGCTGTTGGCCTACGTCTAATACATTAAGATACACAGATTTGTTCGGTGATATGCAATATATTTTTTCTTTTGGATTATGAAAAGTTAAATATAAGGAGCTCTTAAACATTTTTAGAATATTCACAGCTCATTGATGTTAAATCCAGGTTTTTGAACTATCGGATACATACTAGAAAAGTTTTTTTTTTTTTTTTTTTTTTAAATGTTTTTTTTTTTTTTATAATTTCTGCACAGGAGAGACTTGATAGTGTCATAAATAATATTTTTCGGATAATTTTGCCTAAAAATGATCGGCATATTGAATCCACAAAATTCTAGTATCATGCCTCCCTACTTTATTTGTTGATGAACCGTTTCAATCCACCATTCAGCCATCGTTCTTCAGTTCTAATGGGTGTGCCATCGGTTCTTAATTAATCTGGCTAAACAAACGTTCGTTTGGAGTTTGTTTTGATGGTTTACAATAGTTTGCAACTGTAGATATTACAGAAAACATTCTAGGACACTAAATCGCAAGAAGCATGTGGTTGCTCAGGTATTTCTAACTACTTCGTTAGAGCATCTTTATATTCTGTTCATCCAGGCGTTCTTAACACAGCTGACAAAACACTGCACAACGCTTATGGAAAGATCTGAGCTCTGGGTCTAAAACAGTACTATTCCCCAGACTGTGCATCTGTCCCTCATTCACTCATTTGTAATCATATCCAGTAAAATAAGCGGCCTAATTAGATCATCAAACCTAAATAAGATCAGTCTGGTGAACCGCTGGGATTACGAGGGTCAGGGGTCAGCATCTGTGGGGAGCAGTGAGGCAGGACTTGTTTACACACTGAAGCCTGGAGTGAGACACCGCTTCAGAGCCAAGGACACACAACTGCTGTGAGACACCAGACACTACAGCTGAAGAGCATCCTGATGACAAGACACTCTCGTTCCAGGATGCCATGTAGAGAATACTAAATCATCAGTAGGATGACACTCAGATTGATCCGTTTGCTTTTATCAGGGCCTCTTTTTTGATGTAAAGAATTAAATCACAAAACAACTATCTACTACTAGTGTGTGGTGACCGCGATCGCACACTTCAGCTGTAAACACTGACATTTAAGCCACATCCTGTCTGTGTCTGTCTCAGGGCTCATGAGCCGGGTGTCTTTGGCAGTGATGGGGTCACCCCAAGATGAGTAAAATCCATTTAGTTGTAACTAATGTAAACAAATCACCACAACCAAAGCAGAAAGTCACCTGTCTTGTTAGGGAAATACTATTAGTGTTGTTATGAGAACCATTCCCACATGACATTCACACGAGCGTTAAAAACACCACACACACTCCGATCACCCAAAGACATGCACCACTCTAACACACACACACACACACACACTGAAGCATGCACACAAAGCCTGATGAAGAGTGAGAGGCAGCCCAGGACAGTAGCCAAAGCGGGGACACATGTCCACCATCCATTATGCTTTTGCTCTTTCTTTGTTTGTTTTTCATTGATTACATACGACATACGAACCTCCAACATTAAATTGCTATGTCTGACATATATATTTTCCCCCTGCACTCTCAACTTGCTCTGTGGATTAAAAATGAGAACACAAAAGGAAAAACACAGATGGTAATGAAGTGGAGTCAAATCTGATGAGGAGAAAATGTTGCACAATGGAAAAAGAAAGTCTGAGAGCAGCAGCGAAAATCTAATGTGCTATTTTCATTGCAAACGTCATTATTGGCATATCAATGTTAGTGTTGACCTGAAAACGTTTTAAGCCAACATCTTCCAGCTTTAATTTGATCTTCAATCTCAAATTCCTATTGTGCTCTCAGGCTTTCTGATGTGACTGTAGGCTGATCCAGCTGGTTCATATGACAGTACTGATTTCTTGATCTGGATCAGGGTTCTGGGAAGTGACCAACAGGCAAATCAGCGTTTGATCAAAGTCATCAATCTAGCACTGATTAGCAAGTTCCTCCAGAGAGCTTGTGTGATTTGAGCCTCATTTGCAGTTGAAAAAACACAAGACAGCAGCAAATAAAAACAATCGACCATCACCACAGCAAAGAAAGCCAAGATTCCACATCATCAAGCAGCCATGATGCAACACCCTAGCGCTTTCAATTTGACAAAACAGTAAATTAAAAAAAGACAAAGAATTACAACAGTTTGCATCTCAAACAAAAGAGAAAGACCTTTCTCTCAGGAGCGTCATCCGTCTGCTCATGCCGTCAGAGATAAAAGATGAAGGTTAGTTCAAAACATATCCTACAATATCTCTGGACTCTGTGTTAATTATATGAATGTGATTGCAGATGCATGCTGGGAAGGTTAGCAGACCTCAAAGGCCGTCTCAGAGGTGATGGATGTGGCTGTGTCCGCGTTTGGCTTCTTCACGACCTCCACCTGTGGACTCTAATTGGTGGAATAATGGACAAAATAGTCTGAAAAGGTGAAATGGATGATGGGAAGGCCTGAATTCCCATTCAAAGTGATAAGGAGCGAGCCCTGAGCTCTGGGACAGGCTGGTCTGAGTGACATGCTGCTTTTCTGTTTGAGACTCTTATAAAATACCTGAAGGACTATAATATACTCCGAGGGAAATCTATCCAAAATGCATATAAATCTGCTGTTTAGAGTCTGATTAAAGGGGTCATATGATGCTATTTCCTGTTTACAAGCGCTTTGCGCGCATATATAAGTAAAACACTCATCCATACCTTCCTATAACACTTAGTTTAAACGCCCCGCATCTCTACATCACTGTGTGGGAAGATTTTCTTAACACCGGCCAAATGTTCACGAAAAGAAAGAAGGTGTAACTTTTATTCTCGCTATAGTGGTGTTTTTCTAAAATACAGTAGGTGGTGTAACGTTTGTGTCTCACGCTTGAGGTATTCAGCCAATCACAATGCACTGAACAGCTGACCAATCAGAACACACCGCGCTTTTCAAAACAGTGAGCTCTGTGTTTCAGAAAGGACGGACTGAGAAGAGCAACAATAACGCACGGTATGTGTAAAATAAACCGCGCACACACCAAATGCACAAAGTTGTGTTATTTTAAGCATTGTCATATGACCTCTTTAAAGCTAGTTGAGTGGTTGGGGTCTAATAAACGCTTTAGCTGAAGCGGGGAAAGAGTTTTTTCAGACAGGATGTGGACTATAAATAGAGTCCCACTGGAATGCTGCTGATTTGCACAGCTACAGGGACTAATCGGCATTTCACACTGAAAATCTGGCACTGGAGGGAGGAGCGGGAGAGAGAAGAGCTATAGAGGAGAGCAGCGACGAAATGCACACAGTAGCGATTAGGAGGTAGGCAGACAGGGAGGAAGGAACGGGGAGGTCAGGGGTCAGTTTAGGCGGCAGGGTCACACTGCATTTCCTCCAGAGCGCTAGTCTCAGCCGCGACCTCCGCCGGCCTGAAGCGCGCCAATGTTTTGGGCTCCAGGTAGCACAGGGACAGGGCCAGAGGCAGCGCCAGCAGCAGAGACAGCGCCAGCGACTGGCAGGCGGAGAGGACCACGGCGAAGAGGAGCAGGAAGGATGGCAGGAGGGACGGGGACGACAGGGGCAGGTGACGGTGCAGTCCGGCGGGCAGCAGCAGAGCGGCGCAGTCCTCCGGCAGACAGGGCAGACAGATGCAGCCGTCCTCGTCCAGCAGCCAGGGCAGACGTAGAGCCCTGCAGAAGCGCAGCACGGACAGACCCAGCCGGGGCAGGGTGGAGCGGGGCTCTTCAGATGCACCCTCGCCGCCGGAGTCTTCAGCCGGCCAGCTCATAGGCTCGGAGTCCTGCTCCAGGTGGAGTTCAGGCTCCAGGTGGAGGTCGGGCTCGTCCTCTGAGATGTCGGACAGCATGTCCAGCTCAGAGATGGTGTCGAGGGTGGGCGGCAGGGAGGAGAGGGAGGAGGAGGATGGGGAGAATGGGAACATGAAGAGAGACTGCGTGGGTGCAAAGACAGAATGTAACGGAAGAGGAATGTGCATGGCATAGAGACATGGAGTGCGCGGGGAAAGAGAAGGGGAGAGAGAAACACAACATTAGTCAGTGAGCCGAGTCGAGGTCGGGGGGTGAGGGATGACACATTAGGAGAGACTGGTATTTAGGGGTGTGCTTGTGTGTGTGTGGGCAAGCGTTAGACAACATAAGCTTGCAGAGTGTTGGTGCAGAAGCTCAGGAGAAGAGAGGAGGGCGTTTTCACACTAGGCTGTGGAATCCAATCGATCTCCCTTCGGTTTCTTCAGGGGTCTTCTCAATGAGAGCCGTTCACATTAAGGACTGAGCATTAAACAATAGAGTCCACAGCACAACTATAACGATAATTGCACAGAGAGAGAAATGATCTTGTCGGAATTTTTTCTCCAGCTGATAAACGATAAAAACAGTGACCCCCAATCAGAATCAATCCTGCTATAGCGAGCTGGAGAGTTTAAAGCGGCAGAGGCGGTGTGCTTAGAATAAACAGAAGATAACGTTTGCTGGTGTGGACAATAATATCATTACCTTTATAGTTATCATTCTTGTTGTGAATGGGTCTTCAGAGTGTTTGAGGTATAACTATCTGTTGCTTTAAAAGCAATCTGGTCTAATTTGTGGAAGTAAACAACTATTGACAGTCTGTATTATAGAATGTAAAATACATATAATGCTACTCATCTCAGCATTTAATCATTAGGGACATTATGCTTCATTTCTGAGGCCACACACAAGCTGTCATAGTTTTACTTTTGGTTGGGAACCACATTAGTTTTTTTGAACCGATAATGGAGGAAAACTGAACTCTGGTTCAAGACCAAGTGTGAAAAAGCCCTGAGAGAAACACAGAGGCATCGGTCTAGATTCCAGTGTCTTAAATGAGAGTAACTCAATCAGGAGCTCTTCAGTGGGCTGGACCTACATCATATCTAACGAACAGGCCGATGACGAGCAGAGAGGTGGAATGTTGGTTGCCGCGGAAACAGCTAGTAACGGCCTAGATAACGCTGTTACTGTCACAAAGCTGGTTTGTGTGCGTTTGAGGGCATTACACAGACAGGGCGAAGTTCTCAAAGCACTAACATCCTCCATTGGCTTGCGTGTGGGGCATCTGTGAAAGACCCTCTTCATGTGAGAGCTGTAGGTCACGGCAAGAATGCCAGCGCTCCTTCAGGGCTCACGGACGCTGTGAATACATGCCATTGACGGACAGGGAAATGTCACGTCGGGGTGGCAGACCGACTCGAGGCGTACGGGTCAGCTGGAGATGGAGGTTTCTCCGGGTAATGCTCAAGAAGAGCCGTGTATGTGTGCGTTTCCAAACAGAGGACGGTCCCAGTGTATTACGAAACATTTCGGCAGCATGATTCTAGGGGTAGCTCGGGTTATTTCAGCAAATCAAAGCAGAATACAAAAAAAGAAAAAATAAGGGCAATAAAACACCAAATAAATATATTTTCATTAAACACCTTAAGAGGAAAAACTCGGTGTCGTGATATGAGTGAGAAGGCATCTGTTCGTTTAACATCTGAGCAGGCTAATAGCTCGTTATTGTTCCAGAGCACTTCCTATAGAGCTGAGGACTGTGATGAAGAGAGTCTTTCTCACCTTAGAGTCGGAATTGAGCTCCAGAGACGGGCCGTTCTCTCCAGCGCCTGCAGCTTGACTGTAATCACTCACGTTCACCACAGGAGCTGCCGCACACACACACACACACACACACACAGAAAACATACCGTTAGTCAGTAGTCCACTTATTCAAGTCTGAAACCACTTCACAAATCTGAGACTTCTTCTATTTATAACTTGGACGTGAACAGTTGTGGGATTTTAAAATGAATTTCCAGAAGATTAAATAAATTTAAGTAAGTAAGACACTCTTAAATTCATATTTATATTTCAATTCAATGTTTCTCTTAAACTGTTATGTTGGTAAATTCTTTCATCAACAAAGTTTGAATAGAAATTACAAAAGAAACATGCAGTGATGAAATGCCACCATATGACTATTTTTCATTAAATTAGTTTTTATTTTTTTTAATCATCAATGTTTATTAAAAATCATCATAAGCACCTCAGCTGAAACAGGATGCATACATTTTGTAAAAAAAACTTTTATAATTACTTTTCGTCTCTATTAGAAGAAAACAAACATAACCCCCTATTAACATAATCTATTTAATACAGTGACTAAATTAACGGAAAAAAAAAGCATCAACAGGTACTGACTTTCCACAAGACCACAGCAGTAATGATTTTATGGAATATTTTACTTCCAAAATGAATATTATTAGAGATAAAACTGTGGAGCCGTCAGCTATAGTATCGCATCAGATGTAGATCCCCTGAGGATAAATTACACTCGTTCTCTACCATAGGAGAGGAAGAACTGTATAAACTTGTTAAGTCAT
>JAUMHR010000079.1:1624730-1635220 GCA_032361145.1 Enteromius fasciolatus
GATATTTTCATCTGAGACAGCTCAAACATGCAATTTAGTCTGGGACTAGTTTAAGCCTTGTCTGTGAAACTGGGGGTGTAAGAGCTAATACTCGGGAGGCACATAGGTACGGTCAGCTGACCTGAGGCAGAGAGCTCCAGTATTGCCTGAACGCTCCTAAACAGCTCACGAGTTTGGTCTTCTCATCCTCCGGACTGTCCATAAACATGCTGCAGAACACACACACACACACACACACACATTTGTTTCTGTGAACTGTGGAGACTTTCCAGAGACTGACTAAACAATGTTTCCGATCCCCTAAACCTACCCCTTACAGAAGACCTGTTCTAATCTTTTACTATTTTTAATCACGGGGACTAATCTAAACAGACATTACACAGACCTCTGCTGTTTCATATACAGAGAGTTACAGATGTTATAAGCTAATCTTTCTACAGTTTTACAATTAACTTTTCTTATTTGATTTTGAGTTTTACAAATCAGGACGTCAACAAATGGAGGGTTTTCTTTGGAAGTTTTGTCAGGTTTAGCCCACTTTTGGGAAAGACTTGTCAACAAAATATGGTTCAGTAGGAACACACACAAACACAGTGTTTACTCACTGTCTCTCTCTCTCTCTCTCTCCCTCACACACACACACTGCCGTCCCCTCTGCACCTGTCTACAGGTTATCCTCAGGTGTAGCGTTATATATATATATATGTGTCTTTATTGTTTACTCACCCACCAAACGCCTCTTCAATCACCTCCGTTTTCTGATGTACACAAACAAACATTTACAAGTTTAAAGGTTTATTCTGTGATATATATATGAAGGAGACTTTTCTGAACTTGCTATATATGTGGTGTTATGTTATCTTTAGTGTATGAAAGCTGTGACGATCACCCACCACTACATCCTCAAAAATACTCTGCAGCTGGCTTTCCATCGGCACCGCCATGACGAGAGCAGCTGGTCGCAGGACAGGGCTTCAGGAACTTATATGTCCATGCTGGAAGTGTGTGTGTTTGGTTGAATTAACGCTGTGCAGACGCTCCTACGAACACAACAGAAAACAAGAGCCAGCGAAGAAAACCGGAAGCTGGCGCGCCGCTGAACACCCTCCGGTAGGATCACAGTCACACGGTGATGGTTCCGTGACGTGTTTTGAGCAAAGATATCGATAAATTATGTGTAAGAATTTAAACGAGGTCTCTGTTATTCCTTTCAGTCTACAGTCATTCATCCTCTGTGGAAGCATAAGTAAGAGATTGTGATCATAAGTGAAAAGACATCAACCAGAAGAGAGCTCCCGGGGGAGAAGAAGAAAGCAACACAAGTATAGCAGATATACGCTTGGTTTATTCTGACAACCCCAGATAAGAAGGGAAGAGGTCCTCCTTTATATAGTAAAGTCTGGATTTTACGTTGGTGTAAACACTTCTTTGAAACAGGAAATGGTGAGTGCTGAGCTACAGTGTCCTCAAAACTGAAACCAAGACTGAAAAGGCTTTATGTGGTTTATTGAGAAAAAAAAAAAAAAAAGTTAAGAATGCTAAATTGTTGTGTTTGGATAAGTAAAAATATCCAAGGCCAGATTATGACAGGAGGTATATGTGTTTTTAATTTGGCACTATTTGCCAGGATTATACACATCTGGGTACACACATACATATTTCATCAGATAACATTTTCCTCTTCAAGCACAGAAGGATAATTCCTTTTAAGGCATATAGCATTAAACAAAAGCATAAAGAGGAAGTGAAACAGTCCTAAACAGGCCAAGAGGACATTGCTTATGCTGCATATTTCTGCACAGACATTACATAGTTTAACAGGTCAAAGGTACACTGCTCTGACACATACATATTCTTTCTAATTCCAACAATATGCAAATTATTTGATAACAACTTTTTGATATTTGATCAATTCATTTATTTATTTGTTTTCACTTATTTGTTATCACCAATTGAAGGAGGTCGTACTTCCACCCCCTTTGCTTTGCCTACCCATACAAAAGCCTCATGTTCGGGGGGCGCAGTGGCTTTAGGACTCAACTCGCTGTAAGTCACTACACGCCTGCGTTTGTAAAAGAAGAGACCTTTTCAGTAATTGGTTGGACAGGAGTATCACAACATCCTGCCTTGGGTGGTTTTGGTATGGTCTTAAGGACCCTCTTTGGAGTATATATTTTGTGTTTCTGATCCCAAATAGATTTCATTCTTATCCATACCTCATAACCCCGTTTCATATATGCATGATCCCAGTCTTGGTCCCAATTCCCTATATATCAATTGGAATGCTTGTTTTAAAGGTTCTGGTGAGAAACTACCCTTGCGTGGAAAGGAAGGATACATCCCTACTCCCTCAGTCCATCCTGAAACAAAAACAGGTCTGAACCCAAATCAGTATCAAGCAATGCTGGATACCATTCACAAATTGTGTACATTAACTTTTGACTCAAATGTTGGTAGCTATTGACCTTGGGACAAATTGTCTGTGGGACTCGTTTTATAATTGCTTTATAATAGCTACTCATGTAATGTAAGTGCCATAATTGTTGTTTCCCATTTTCTGCGTGCAAAGCAAGACAGAGAACAGATCTTTTGTACTTTGATATGTTTTTACTTTCAGATCCCAGGCAGAGGAACTATGCGTTTTATTATTTTGACTGCATACAATGATGAGAACTGAACGTAATCTCCTGTAATAACCAAAACCACAGTTACATGACCAGAAACAGAAAGTCATTAGCACAGTTTCAGTGCATCTGCTTCGCGCCTGCGCAATTTAGCAAATTTAGTGTGAAGACATAATGCTGCATGGAAGCCTGACTAATTGATGCCAGCTCTGACCCATCTCAGTATCACTGAGTATATGGTGATCACCGCAGTGTAAAAGCATTCATTCCACCTTCGAGCAGCTTTAAACAGTGCCATGTTTATGCCAATGTGAAAACTTGGCAAAAGAGAAAACAAAAACACATTCTTTGTTTTGATATTTCGTCATATGACCTGCACAAAGAATCACGGGAAGTGAAATCATCAGCACTTTTGTGCTCTCTGATTTGAAACGACCCCTCAGTATGATTGTTCTCACTGTGAAGGGCTCTTCGTAGGCGGCCGGTGATGATGTATGGAACGCAAGTAATGAAGGCACACCTGTATAACCAGTCTGCTGTGATACTCACTCACTCACTGCTACTAAACTACCCTCCAGGAGAAAAGCATTAACTAACACCGTGATGAACAACGCCGTCTTTTACAAGCTGAAGCGAGTGACAGCGTTGGCTTGCTTAGTTGGGGACACCTGATTTCTAGTGATTATCATCTTCTTGACTACAGAGACCGTCTCTGCATTTGATAAATAAAAAGTTTAATCTGGTCATTATACATTACCATCACTCTGTTCTTCTACTTGATAATGTTCAGTGCGTTGATTGATTGATTGATGGAAGTGTTAGACACATGACATTTGAAGCCATTTTAAAAGACATTCACAGTAGATTTGAGATCAGTGAATACACAGCAACGCATGCTGATGTCTTTAGGATATAATGCACACGACCACATATTCAAAACTCAAAACAATCAGCTTTTATTATAAGTTTTATTGCATTTTTTTCATTCTTGCAGTGTGTGTGTGTTCTTTTCAAAATCTTTACATTAATTAAACTATAGTGCACAACTCATTAAGTATGGTAATAAAATGTTGTCTATTATAGTGGACATGGGAAAAAATCTAATAAAGATGATTTGGCACAAATCTTGTTTTTAGACTCATTTCTATATTGGAGAAGAGCAAATATTAAGTGAGTGTGAATGAGGTAACGTTTTGAAGAATAACGTGATGACGTAGCTCATGAACATTAATCAGATCGCGTTGGCGTTACTTGGAAACCTTCCAATGCTCTTCGCCGGTTGGCTCGTGCTGGTTAGGCGCCGCCCACCTGCGCTGCAGTAAAAGCAGAGTGCTCGTGACACACACACACACACACACACACACACACCTGAGAGACACACACCTGAGAGACGCTCAGCAGCAGGAGTGGGACAGAATGAAAACGACCCGATGGAAGCGGTGTTAGTGATCGCTCTGGGTTTGCTCTGGACAACACCTCCAGGTGAATATACATTACAAATCTTTCTTTTCACTTTTAATTTTTTTAAATAATTAATTTCTTCCGTTCCTCTTGTCTAACCTCAAAGTCCTTCACATTATATGTATGACATATTTCTTGACACATTTAATGAAAACGTCACGTGTGATTCCTAAATAATAACGATATAGAACAGAGCCATATAAATCACTGTGGATAACTAAACTTACATATCTGTATCATGTTTCAAGACTATCTGGAGCTATTTCAACCCAAGCTGTTTATTTTCTGTTTTATGACATTTTATCTTCCTATGGATGTATTAGGGTACATAATAAAACACAGCATCCACAAACATGTGTTTTCCCCCTAAAGCATGTGTTCATGTCATGACAGCGGCTCTTTAACTTTGATTTTGTTATTATTATTGTTAGTGGTAATTTACTTTATTATTGTTACAGTTTCTGTTGTTTATGTCATACACACATTCATGCTTCGATCTTTTAACATCAGCTTCAGAAACCACAGGAAGCAGATTCTCTTGTGTGCCTCTTCCTGTGGTTTTATGAAATCTAATTTATTTTAACAATGCCTGAACATTTCCTGCTACTCTGTGAAGCTCCGAAAACTGGATTCACTCAAATCAACTTAAAAAACGAGAGTGGTCTGTGCACATTAAAGTGCCTGATGGTCTGTTTTGTCGTAGTGTCCTCGGTCGAGTGTCCGCCTGAGCCTCGTGATGTCCACTTCTACTCGGAGAGCCTGAGGAACATCGTGAGGTGGAGGCCAGGAGCGGGATCTCCCAATGACGCCGTCTACACTGTGGAGTACGCCATGTGAGTGACCTCGGGACACAAGACACGCTCAGAGACTCCTTATATTCATATTTTACTTCATCAGTTTACGTTAAGTTACTGTTTGAATAGCTGCCTCTCATTTCAAATGCTGCGTCCTCCAGAGGTGGCATGAACAAATGCTGAACCATACTATAGTAAAGTATTTAAAATAATTAGTTCATTCTATGGTTGCTGTGGTAATATAACAACTCTAGTAATACAAACCAATTACTTGACCCAATACTGTAAGGTTTCTTCAAATGTGTCCTCCACTGAGACGTTAGATGTTCTGCTCCTCTGAGCTGGTGTTGTGTTGTGCTTCAGTTACGGTGATGAGGAGGAGAGCGGCTCTGGACGGCTGAGGTGGAGGCGTGTGGAGCACTGCTCCTCCGTCACTCAGAGCGAGTGTGACGTGTCTCGAGAGACCTTCAGCCTGCAGGACGAGTACTACGCCAGAGTCAGGGCCGTCAGCGCTAACACTGCCTCCGCCTGGACCGAGAGCACCGACCGCTTCAACCCCGCCCTCGACAGTGAGTGTCCTGCAGCTGCTGCCAGAACACAACCGAGCCTGAATTAGGAGAGGACAATATCTGTCTGAGACACAGTATTAGAAAACCTCTCTTAAAGTTGTCCAAATGAAGAGCTTAGCCATGCATTTTACTGTAAATGTACTTTTGATATATTTGAGGTAGTAAATATCTTCATGGAACATGATCTTGTATGATTTTGGCACATGGATGGTTTGCTTGTTTGTTGATCACTGTTTCTTTAAGTCTAGATAAACAGAGAATAGCAGTAGCTTTACTTCCATTTAATCAAGACTTCACACATGCAGAAGTATCTGTTAAGGAACAGTGTAATTAGCAGGATGAAGTACAGCCAGACGTCCACTGCTGCGAAACTAACACAGGTTCCTGTGCACTCATTTCCACTTGTGTGTAGGTGTAAAATATCTCAACTGGAATCAGTGTTTTCATGTAATAATAAGTGAGATGAAGCACAAGCAGCAGGTTATTATCTCAGAGGAAGCCTGGAGTTCAGGGTTTATTCTGTGAGTATGAGCTGCTGGGAAGTTATGTGTCGCTAAGACGCTTGGAACAGACAACAGAGAAATCTGAGCCGTCAGCTGCAGCACTAGGGTCATCACGCGCCGATTAATCGCATCCAAAATAAACATTTCTGTTTGCATTACATATTTGTACTGTACATATGCATATATTTCGGAAATGCATATACATTTATATATTTATTTTCTTATATGTAAGACGTAACATACTTTTCTTAAATATACACAGCGCACACATTGTGTAAACACAAACTTTTATTTTAACCGTTTGACACCACTAGTTAGGAAATAAAAAACACCTGTATGAAGTGTCCTTTAATTCATTTCGAGTGAGCTACATCAATATATTTGCCCAACCCTGCAGCACCCTTTAATCTGTCAGCATGTTTTTAGTCTGGAATGCTGTGACTCATGATTTATTAGGAGCAGGACTGTCAGCTTGATGGAGTGAATAGGCTGTGACTTCTCTGCTGTTTATGAGCGTGTACACTGCTTCTCTTGATTACAGCAGCATCGCTGAACTCTGACCCTCGTAAAAGCAAATCATTAGCTTCTACTTGTTCTCGGTTACACAGCGATCCTCGGCGCGCCGCTGCTGGAGCTGACGGTGCTGCAGAACTACATAAACATCTCCATCAAGGGCCCTTTCAGATGGAGGACGAAGAGGACGAAGAAGGAGAAGTCACTCTGGAATATCTTCCCACACATGATGTATAACCTCTCTGTGTTCAACAGCGGGAGAAATCTCACGGTCAGCTTACGTTTCGTTTATGAGTACACGTCACCAGTAAATATATTTCTTATGATGCGGCTGACAGCAGAGTAATGAAGTAATGAACTGAATGGATTGAACGGCCCAGGAAAAAGTATACAGCTACTGAAATCGATTTATTAATGCTGTAGGAGACACTAGCCTCATGCATTGCTCAGGTCTGATTTTAGCCCATTCTTTCTTCTAATTTTGAAGGATCTGTGGGCCTCTGACCTTTAGCTCTTATTTTCTATTGAAATCAAGTCAGATGATTGGCTGGCCATTCTAGCAGCTTAACTTCTTTCTATAAAATATCATGTCAGTTAGGCAAAAAGAAAGTCATTTCTTTTGTACTGTGTCTCTCTCTGTCAGGAGTACAGGTTTCTTAACAACGGGAGCCTGACTCTGGGCCCCCTGGACTTCTCCACCCAGGTCTGTGTGAGGGTCCAGGCCCAGTCACGCTCTCTGCCCCTGGCCTCCACACCCAGCGAGCAGCAGTGCGTCGAGACACCCAAAGGTAACCCAACCTTCGGTCTTTTCACTTTCAGATTGCCAGGAACAGGTTTGAGTGGTATGCGACTGACAGGACGAGTTGAGGAAACCTAGACTTTATCTTTTATTTTGTGCATAATGCTCTGCTTTAACTGAGGTGTTTTCCCAGCCTGCTCTGAGCTGGACTTCCTCATGCATGAGTCTCCAGACGTGTGTGTGTGTGTGTGTTAATGTGTAACTGCTGTGTGTGTGTGTCACATGGCAGACCCGTTCAGAGATCAGCTGCTGGCGTCGATGCTGGGCGGTGTGCTGCCGTCTGCGCTCTGTCTGTGTGTGCTCGCTGTGCTCGGGGGACTCGTCCACTGCTACATCACTGACCACCGCCGCAGACTGCCCAAGAGCACGGTACTCACACACACACACACTGCTAACACAATATTGAGAGAAAACTGAGGATGGGCTTGTTTGACTTGTGCTGTCAGCAACCGGTTAGTCGAGCTGGGACAGATGATGTGTTAGATATGTTTCTACTGTCATACTGCAATCCTGCAATATTCTAATGCATCCCTACTCAATACAAGTATTCATTTCTTTAAAAGAAAAGACAAATGTCTGCTATTCAGAGGTTTGGGGTCTGTATGATTGGGGTTTGTTTTGACAGAAATCAGAAGTTTTCATTAAGCATTTCTCATTAGATTGATCAAAAGTGACAGTTAAAAACATTTGCAGTGTTACAAAATATCCAGAACAGAACTTTGTTCTTTTGTCTTGTTTCCAGACGAAATGTCTAAAACTTCTTAAATCTAGAAGGATTAGTAAAAATGTATTCTTGTTTTCAGAAAAAAAGGTCAAAATGAAGTGTGTTTTTGCTTGAAATAATCTTGTTTTTTGTTTGAAAGAAGATGACTTTGTTTACCCCATTGACAGATTCTCACTTCATTCAAGGCAAACATCTTTTACTTTTACGAAAGGACTTTTAGATGTTTTGGATTGAAACAAGAAAAAAAAACTAAGCAAGAAAAGCATTTTTTGCACTGTGAACCCTGAAAAATAAAATATATCACAGCTTCCCCCAAAATATATTGTGCAGCACACTCTTTTTCAACACTGATAATAATCAGAAATCTGTGTTATTATGATTTCTGAAGATCACGTGACACTGAAGACTGGAGTAATGATGCTGAACATCACAGAAACACACTTTAACACAGATCCACACAGAAAACTGTTCATTTAATAGTACTAATATTTCTACATTTTTACTGTATTTTTACTTAAAGAAATGCAGCCTTGGTGAGCATGAAACCCTGTGTTTTGGACTGGATTGATTCTGTTGTTCCTGGAGGATGGGGCCGAGTCAGCAGTAGTTCTGATCACGTTATACCAGATCTGAAGTAACACTGTGCTCTTGTCGTTTCAGCACATCCCGAGTGTGAGTGAAGGGCTTCACACTTTCCAGCCAGAAATTCCTCGGACATATATCTTTAACATTAAAGTGTGTGAAGAGAAGTCGTCTCTGCCTCAGCTGCTGTGTGATGAGGACTGGTCAGCAGAGGAAGACCAGGCTCTGTGCATTGATCCGCCGGCACCGCTGTGTTACGCTCAGCAGAACGCTCCCCCGCCGGACGCTGCTCTGCCGGATGCCTTCGCCGCTCCGTTCCCAGACGAGGAGGACTCTGAGAGAGGGATCTCTGAGCCGCCGGAGCACAGCGAGGCCGGAGATTACGGCATCGTGCTGCCGGCCCACGCCGTCCAAGTCCAGAGCAGCCCGTACCAGACACAAGAGCACACGGTGCTGGCTGTGAACGCCTGTGACGATGAGCCAGATGAGCAAGACCAGATATTCCTGGACTGGAGCCCAGAGAGCCGGGAGCTGAAGATCCCTCTGATGGGCTTGATAGGTCTGGAGGAGGATGCTCAGGTCCAGGCTGAAGCGGTCCCTCTGCTGCCGAACCTCATCCTGAGACAGAGCTTGGAGGATAGCGGCGAGCCGGACGACTTCAGCAGGATGGAGCGAGACTGGGGGCTTGTCGTCCACTCCAGCCTGGACTAACCTCAGACTCCTGACAGAACATGCACATGCTGCTCATCTTATCTGTGATGTTCGGGTGTTTAAGCTTTACACACAAGACCATACTAGGGCTGCAAAACAATTAGTCAGGATTTATCGATGCGCAGTAATAGTTTGTGTTTACATTAGTGCTGTCACATGAAAAACATAAAAGTTCATAACATTTAATTATATTTAGGAACATTAAGATTTAAGAACTTTAATAAAAACGAAGTTACTTGTTTTTACAAATGAACCCTTCGTATAGTAGATAAACATACGCTTTAGTTTTGAGTGGATTGATGCTTGTGCAGCTGTAGACCATATAATGAAGGATTTTCAGTAGTCTTTGTTTTCTCATTCACTGTGAACTTGAGACCTCATGAACAAAGCTCGGTCCTCTGAGCTTTTGTATACAATTACATTTAATCGTGGACAACACTTTTCCACAAACGCCCCAGACATGCACGGCCGGGAAGCTGCTAAAGGGAAATAAACTCCTGTTCTGGAAGTGGTGTTTGAGCCGGTCACCTGAGCTGTACGCTATATATCAGAAAACCTCCAGTACTCTGCTATTAAAAAGATTCCCTGGTACCACATCTACTGTAATAGCATACAACGGTGTGACTGTCCGACACTGAGACTTTCTGCGGAAGAAAGATTTCATTTGGGAATGAAAACAAGGCTGAAAAGTACTGTTTGTTCAGTATTGTGGTGTCTGTCAATGATTTTCTGATAATACACTACATTGCAAATATGCAGTGGACAAATAAACCATGCTTTGTGAACTTTAGAAACATAAGACAGCAGAACACTGTGTACTTCAGCAACGATGCAGGAAAAAAGGACTATTGAATGTATTAACGTTTTATATTAAATTGTATTTTAACTACATAAACAAAATTATAATTTTTATATTGAAATGTGAATTTTTGAAGTTAAAATATTTGTTTATTGATGTTTAATGAACACCCAGATTAAAATAGGAACTATAAATACTGCAGATTATAAACATGTTCATATATATACAAGAGTTTTTCACTGAAAGAGCTTGTTGTTGTTATATAATCATTAACAACAGCACCATCAATTATTATCAAACTGCTCATCAAGCTCAGGCTCTCTTCTTTTGGGTTGATATATATATATGTAATCATATAATTGCTGTCATTTGTTTAACCTGTCATAAAACAATTAATATGAACCTGAGAAG